>JAQFVV010001820.1:0-45403 GCA_028023455.1 Epiperipatus broadwayi | reverse complement strand
ATATATAATTCAATTCTGTTATACTTTCATTTGGATGCTTCCATATCTATTTTTCTTGAGTATTTTTTCAAAACAAAAAATCATAGTTTACAACTGTTTTTATCTGCAAACTCCCCAAGTGTGTGCCCTCTTCTATTTCTTTTACTTTAACATTAGTTTGTATTTATATAAAAATAAAAAATAGAAGATTGCACAACATATTTATTAATCAACTTTTACATAGCCTTGTTTTTTTTGTGTATGATATATTTTATTTATACACAATTAGATAATCATTTATCTCCAATAGTTGTAAGCTAGATAAATTGATTAAGAACTGTTATCTAAACCAATTTCAGCTTGCTTCAAAATTTCTAGCTATCTAGAACACTGTCTAATATGTAATCTACATTGCAACACATTGGTAGGGGCAAAACAAATGGATTAACTTAAATAACTAGTAACTCGCTAATTTATTCACATACACAGAGTCACATACATAAGTACTGATGTAATGTTATAGCCATTAATAAACTAATGATCTAAAAAAGCTTTTGGCTATTAATTAGTATATTAATTTGTCTGACCGATTTGATATTTAGATTGGAATGTAATGGTTTTTTTTCACATAGCTAAATATTCAAAACAAAATAATATTTTGTCTTAGAGATAACTAGGCTACAATTTTCTAGATACCTTGTTTTTATTAATCATAAATTAAAACTTAGTTCTTATTAACGAAAGTTTATTTGTCCTTACATATTCATAAAATCTGAAAGAGAATAATGTCACATAGAAAGATAATTATCTCAATTTTATGACCACTTTTAGGTTAAAAGAAGTAAAAAAATGAAGGGATTATTTATATAAAAATGATAATAATTAACCATTAATTTTTACTACTGATGAAGTTTTATGTAAGGAACATGAATTTCAGTCAATACATTAAGAAATCAAAAACATACATTGATTATATTTGATAAAGTATATTAATATTAAGTTTTAAAATATATTAGCTAAAATATTTTTATTTAATCATTTTTTTTTTAAATTTCCTTCGGTAAAAAAATTATCATCATGAATGTAAATCATTTTGAGAAAAAATTTTTTTTTTTTTTTTTTTTTTTTGCATCATTTACGTAATAATTAATTCTATATGATCAAAAGTTGGTAATTACAAGTTAAAATATTTATTTACTCAATTTTAAATCAATAATATTGTAATTTGTTTTGGTCATATTCAAGATAGTAGTTCTTTTATCATAAACATCAATATTCAGGCTATTTAAATACACTTAGTAGTATTTAATACATTCAAAATTACTATTTAGTCAATTTTATATATATATAACAAAATTAATCTGACATCTATGTTGTGAGCCAAATATAATATTTATTTATTTCATCTCAGGCGACCACACTATTCATTAATTATAACCTATATTGAATCTATCTGGCACATTGACACTTGCGGTCATGTTGTGTGCCAATTGTAATGTTTTAAGGATGGATCGATGGATGCTTCACCATTCCCAGTTAACCCGATTTCTAAAGCCTACTGGGATGATGATGATGGGATATAACACCCATAATCATATTTGCCAAAGTGCCAAATTGCAAGTTCAATGAAAATATTAAGACTAAACCCAATTTCAATAACTTATTAGTAAATTTCAACAATGATATTTAACGAATGAGTTAATAAATAAACAATCAATTAAGAGACCACTGAGAATGCATTAAAAATAATAATATTAATATTCTTGGAAATTTGTGGTTATTCTTAGCATACTCCCCATTCACTATCATTAAAGTCACAATTAACATTTTGTTCCAATTACAAATAGTTCTATATCCATCTACACCTTCCTGATCCATCCCCCCAATCATCCTCACATTCATAGGTCTCTTGCACTACTATCTCTTTTACTATTAAATTTTCCATTGTGCTAGCTCATTTCTCCAATTATAATCTCTTCTCAGGGTTTTAGAACAATAAGGTGTGGAGATCGAACAAGCTGCTATGGATTATTGGTGATAAACACCCCTCTCATAATCACCTCCAAGGTTGATATTGGTTGCCTTTAATGTAGTTTAATGTCTATTTACATTAAAGCTCGAATAATTTAAGCTTATTAAATCTTTTAGAAATAACATATTATGAATGCTTTTATAATTAAAGTAAAATCATAAGGAAGTGCATCTAGGGAGGTGTTTGAATACAATGGATGGGGGAAGGATTTTATGTCCATCCACTACATCACTATCACCCATTATTTATGAAAATGATGATTCAACTATTAATAATAATATATTGATTTATGATTGGATTTGAGATGTTTAGATTATAATAACCCACAAAACATTGAGACGTACGCAAATTTTTATTTAAAACAAGAAATGTTATTAACATACTACAAGTCAATACATAAAATATACATTCACTTTATGACTCACATGGCTTTCCCCTGTTCTACAACCGTATTATGATATAAAAAAACTAAAGAAAGAAATATCCTTAATCAATAGATAATGTCAAGAGGTTTTAAAATATAAATATTCATTTTTAATTATTAGGGAATCATGATTACCATTGGAGTAATATTAATATCAGACAGATAAAAATAATATTTACCTTTCACATATATTATATTTTTGTTCTCATTTTTATCCCAGACATAGTGAACATTAAATTTCTCTCTCCAGTGTTTAATGCTTTTAGTTACTGATTTGTTTCCAAGGGTAATTCTTCCAATAATAAAATTTCATAATTTTATTTAATTATCTTAATCTAATATTCCTTCACCCTAGGTTTTATTATAGAAATATTTTATGTATGGTGGGACTACATTAATTTTAGTTACTTTTTAAATGTCAACGAATGGGTGTCTAGTTCAATCATTATCACACATGCACACATTCTATATTCAAGTTCTTATTGCAATAATAATATTCCAGCAATATTACCTTTCCAGTGAATTTCTCAGCTGGCTGTGGATATATTTATTAGATAATTTTATATACGCATTGCTTACAATATTCGTAGATTTTATTTAACCCTTAAGTTGAATATTTATTGACGTTATTGCTCTTGGCTCTTATTGATAAATCAAAATATATCAACAAAACAATGTTCAAGTATACCAATAACACACACACTATCTGCACTCATCCTGACATCAAATTGAGTTTGCGATCCTGTATCCAACATTTATAAGTAATTCTTAGTAATAGCTATATTTCATACATCCATAAGAAATATCAACATTAACATGAGGCAGGCAGTGATTTGAATAAGAGAAAACCTTTTCATTAAGGTTGAGGTATTCTAGGATTTTTATCGCTAGTCATACAAAGAGACTTGGTTTACTTATCAACCTCTGGCCATCAAAAAAGAAATCATCTTACGGTGTAGAAAATAACTGAATGGGGAAACTCTTCCACTGTGTTTAAATACTTTATAAATATGAAATAAATATCTTAGTGAGCAAACTAAACTACGACTTCACTAGCTTGGTGGGAATTCTTTGTCCATCCACATTATATCCAGGTCTAACATCAATTTGTACAAGTAAAACTTTCATATCTACATTACTCTTGCAAAATAGTACACTGGAACATGAGCCAACAATTTTTCCAAGCCTTAATTAGCTTGTATCTAGCTTTAACTTTATGATAATAGTAATAAGAAATATGCATTAAAATTTTAAAACTACTTATGTGCACTTTTATAGGATAATGATGATGTTTTAGGCCAACAGTCACACAACCTTCACAAAATATAGCACTAGGTCTAAGCACTTGACAAGAATTCCTGATCCGATCCAAAAAAAATTTCCCATAACAATATCTCTCACTTTATTCATAAAAAAAATGTAAAGCATTTAAAACAAGGCACATACAGAATAATTTGGTATTAATTTCATCTATCACTAAATGATAACAATAAAAGCATTTAACAGGCACATACAAAATAACTTAATATTAATTTCATGTACCTTAAATAATGATGATGATGATGATGATGATGATGATAATAATAATAATAATAATAATAATAATAATAATAATAATAATAATAATAATAATAATAATAATAATAATAATAATAATAATAATAATAATAATAATAATAATAATAATAATAATAATAATAATAATAATAATAATAAAGCATTCAACAGGCACATAAAAAATGACTTGATATTATTTTCATCTACCTCTAAAATATTAACAAGTATAATTCTTACATGGACTAATTTTAAATGGATATATATGATAAAGACAAATTATTTTTCTTTTTTTTAGATTAAATGTTCTACATGAATAGCAAATAATAAAAATATACTTAAATAATTATCCAGGAGTGTCCTTCAGATTTCTGGTTTCCAATTTTTCTCTTTTTTTCCTTCTTTGGTTTGTTTGTGTGCACACACGGCTTTATGTGGAAAGAGTCACTGTGATAGAGTTCGATTCCTATGCCAAATGTACAAAGGTTTCACGCTGCTGAGAAGATTTCCTCATTTTGGTTTCTGGGGATTCCAGCTGAACAGAACTTGTTTTAATTTTTAAATATATAAGTGCACTTCTTGATGTATTTTTCATTTCAATTAGTATTTAGATTTGATGCTTTATATACGAAATCAAAATCAAAATTTGGCTTTTTTTTTGTAGTTTAAATTTTACCATTTGTCAATTTCTGATAAACTAGTGCAAGACAAATCATGATGTTGATTCATTTCAGAAAGAATGATGTGCACCCAATAAAAATTTACTCGAGAGACTTTTTTTATTTTTTACTTATATTATTAAATTTGGCTAAGTTTGTTTCAAGAGACAGACAAAATAACTAACAACAAATGATGTATTTCTCTCTCTTTTTCTTTAATTTTTTGTTTTTAAATTTCCTTTCATTCTACACAAGGCTTCTCTATAATGTACCGGTCAAAACATGTTTATCTATCTAACATGAGCTGGAACTGACAAATGTACTTCGAACCCAGTCAAGCCAGAGATTTAGATCAAGGACCAGCCTGAATTCGAACCCACTTTCTAAACTCTAGATCTAACACCTAATGCATAACATAATAGTGATGGCACATGAGAATTAATCTTAATCTGGCCGACTAGCAAAGCTGAGCAAAACAATGAGACATCTATTAACTATGACTATATTAAAATATACATAAGCATGGCTGTAATATATGGAAGTGGAGAAAAAGGAATTTGAACTACTCAAATAAGTTAAACAATAAAATATAGGCTAATATACTGACAAATTATTATACATTTATAAATTAATTATATACATTAGTGTGTGCATGAATGAGCAAGTGGTCTACCAAGTGATAGAGGATTACATAGTGTCATTGATGCTATTATTTCTCATATGCTCTTTATTAGCTAAATGATACGTTATAAATAAGCACACATCTTTGGTGGGTCTAATATTAAGATGCCAATCAGTTATTAGAAGGAAGTTACATAAAATTGCTATTAATGCTTTGGATTACAGTTCTGAAACATGGTGACTAACATTATTTAGGGGAGCGTTCTGAGATTCATTATACATATAAAATAAATTATTTTCATGCCAATACAGTCGTGAAAATAAATAAAATACATTTGAAAACATTTGATTATATTTGAATCTATGACAAAATATTTAATGAAAAATTATTTTAACAATAGTAAGACGAACGCTTTATTTTTCCCAAGTAAACAAGAACGCTTTATTTTTCCCAAGTAACCAAGAAATAACAGGAAAAGTCATGCTTCTGGATAAAAGATGAAGTGAATGGGCATAGCATGTGCCATACTTAGGGATCACTGCCAGAGGCCTTTTATATAAAGAAATGGATAAGCATAGCATGTGCCAGACTTAGGGGTCACCACCAGGGGCCTTTTTATATGATGAAGTGATATGCATAGCATGTGCCAATCTTACAGGATCACTGCCAGAGACATTTTATATGGAATAAATAATGAGAAATCTATGGGTTTGATCTTGTCGCAACACCCAGATTAAGAAGCACATATATATAAAACACGAAGATCGGCCAAATGTCAGTAATGCAGTACGAATGATAAATGTCACTAACAGCATGAAATATAATTTACTGCTTTAAAATAGATGACCCTTATTTGAATGCTATAATTTATATAAATAATATCACTATGCAGTTTTATATATATATATATATATATATATATATATATATATATATATATATATATATATATATATATATATATATATATATATATATATATATATATATATATATATATATAATATATATATATATATATATACATAGAGAGAGAGAGAGAGAGAGAGATTTAGATTAATAAAATATACATGAAAATTTTATTTAGTAAAAAAAAAAAACATTAAGATTTACCCCCATCCTTATTGTGATATTTAAAATAATTCAATCCCACCTTCATGATTTTTATAATAACTGGAATATTTAAATACTATATTTGATATTTTAAGAGTATGAAAAATGAAGTAAGATTAGCAGTTATATAGAAAACAAATTATAAGTCACCCTTTCAGAATTTAATAAATAATTATAAAATAAAGGTTTCAGCGCATTAATTAGCTTGA
This sequence comes from Epiperipatus broadwayi, assembly GCA_028023455.1. Classification (NCBI taxonomy): domain Eukaryota; kingdom Metazoa; phylum Onychophora; class Udeonychophora; order Euonychophora; family Peripatidae; genus Epiperipatus; species Epiperipatus broadwayi. The sequence goes on along the minus strand of JAQFVV010001820.1, from coordinate 38,811 downwards.
GTTCTGGATTTTCCCTGGGTAGAAAATCCAGAGTTAAATCAATTTTTATATTAAAAATGGACCTAAAATGTTGATTCATAAAACAATCTGGTGAACGTATTAATTTATAATGCAGTATATATGTATATTTAAAGGGGACATTATTAACTTGCTTCGTGAAAGTTTACATAAAAGTGACAGAAAAGATTTTTATAAATTAAGCTCGTGAGTTTGCTTGAGATTGGCAAAATAATAATATAAATAATAAAGCATATATATAATCAATTAATAAATAACTAACCGCACCAAAATTAAAGAAAGTTAGAGCATATGAGATTGAATTTATTTTTAAAGAAATCATTTGAGAGCAATTTACATATTATATATAGAAATTAACTAAGAGCAAATTACATATTAACAAAAACAAAGTTAAATAATATATTTAAAAAAATCTTGAGAGATGAGTTAGGTTAGATTTAGTTTGTGGTGATGGCTTGAAAAGTTATCTGGCAATTTTAAGAGTCCGTTTTAAAATATTGCACATGCACAGCAATTGAAATGAAAGTTCTTAAATAACTGCAAGCTTCTAGTAGCATTAAAGTTCTTAGGTCGGGCTTTTACTTCCTCTTGGGCAGCAGAATGAGATGGCTGCTGAAGATGATGACCCAACCGAGCTGAGAAGTGATGGATTTACTGCTACATTATTTAATTTTCAAGTGACATGTAATATGTTTACAATAAGTTCTCTCAATAGTAGCTAATATAATCTGTGACTCAAAATTCAGTCATTTTATACTCTTTCTTTATCGGTTGTTTTTGAAGATGCAACAGTAAGATAGCGTCCAAAAATAAATTCAAATCTATTTCCACATTAGAAATAGATTTGACAACATGTTTATACAAAAGAAAATCTTTAATCTACTTAATCCCATTTATTTTAAGTAAAACTTTAATTAAAAAATACATCCCTTTAATTATTTTTGGACAATTAACAACAGTCACATCTTCCATATTGGATTTTATAATAGTTTAATAAAAAAACAAGCAATTTAAAAAGAAAAAAGTTAAAAAATGATGTATAATAAAATATTTTTAAAAAATCAATATTTTGTTAGTATTTTGCTCATATATATATATTTGAATCGCACCTATAATACTTTAATAAAAAAAAGAACTAATAATTAATAATAGAATTAATAATCATAAAATTAATAATAAAATGTTATTGAAAGTTAAAATTGATAAATTTAGGTGCGAATTTCAAATATATACATAACATATATATATATGACAAAAGGAGTGGGATAAGATATAGGATTTAAATATAGGTTAGTTGGTAGAAACATAAAGCACAATCTTAAGCTAAGATTGACTACTTCAATAATGAGATCTTGCAAAAGAGCGAGATAACCAATATGAGAGAGACCAGCCAAAAGAGAGATTCCTCAAACAAAAAAGCGAGCTCTTAGAATGTCTGGCTTCCTTCATTTTCCCTCCCCCCAACAATGACCTTACAATAACCCTTCCAATGTCTGCTCAGTGTTTTCCTGATTAATTGCCTATTGTTTCTTTTTTTTCTTGTCATTTTAAACTTATGCTCTCTTGAAAAAAAAACAACCTGCCAAATTTTTATTTGCATTCCAATTGACAATCACCCATTAATTTTAAACTTAAATTCATGTGTCATAGATATGACATAAATCACTTTAGTGATTTACTTTAGTAATTCTATGCTAGTGGAAATCACCCCAAAGAACAAATGACAGAAAACTTCCCCTCAGAATAAATGAGAGAAAGCTCTTTTTCCCCTCTTTTACTTTTTCTATGATAATAATAAAAATGTATGGCAACCCAACTTCAAACCCAGAATCCTGACTGAAATTTTGGGCTGCTATGAATGAACTATTAAAATGAATTAATTTCTTCTTTAAATGAGTTCCCCAAGAGATTATTATTATTTAATCATGAACCTTACAACTAAAATCTACAACTAAATCAAATACATACATGCATGTCTCACATATGTAATTTTAATTAAAACGATTGTTTAATATTCTAATCCTTGACTGATTTTTTTTTTACAATTTAATTTTATGAACTATTTTGTTCTAACCTGTCAATATAAAACTATGACTATCTATTTTCACTCTCTAAAGTAGTTTTATAAATCACACATTCCCTTCCCTTCTTTCCAATCTCCAACTATTAAATGATGTATAAATATTGCTTATCTAATAAATTATATCTTTAATATTAAATTGTCCCATAAATTAATATTAAATAAAACAATATTTTGCCTAGAAAACTTTTAATGACAAATGTTTAGATTGCCCACCAAGTAAAACATATGCAATCTCTAAGAATATGGGTTTAAATCTATTGAAGAAAAATATATACAACCTATGAAGAAAATTTTTATTAAACATTATCAAAAAATGGAGTCTTGGGCAAACCCAAGGGCTACAATATATATATATATATATATATATACTAAACTCAAAACAAAAGAGTTTTTATAGGTTAATGGACAAAACTTGTTTAGCCTTAATATTTTCTATTAATAACATCAAAGGGTAAAATGTTACCCATTTAAATGGATATAATTTTTTAATTTTAATTCTTCATTAAATTAAAAATCCATAAAAAAGATCTAAATAAATGTTTACACTCTCTGGAAAAGATTAAATATTATTTTCTGGATGTCAGGGGAAATAGTAGTAATCTGTCTTTTGCACCTATGAAAATAGCTTTGTAACATTAAATCATAATACAAACTTGGGTTTAAAATGGAAGAGGACCTCAATTTACTGTACTAAACCTGATACCAAAGAGCTATTACAGATTGATGAAAGAAACGTGTTTAGACTAAGGGTTTTCAATTAACAATTAATTGATTTATAGCAACATCAATAAGTAAAAAAGTATCTATAATTTACATGGATATATTCTCTTCATTTCCACTCCTTATCAAATTAAGAAACCATAATATTAATCATTATTTTGAATTTTATCAGGAAAAGCTTCTGACTTACTGATATCTACTTATCAAAGATATTGACTTTTATTTAGGTGACTGATGCATAATTCTATATCCAATAATTTAACCTTAGAAAGCTTTGACATTGATATATATATATTAGAGTAAAAAAAATAAAGATCACTAGAAAAAGCTCTTTTGAAACCAACTTCAGAATATCAATATTCTTCAAAAGCATGGATTTTTCTTTACTACTCTTGGAAAACATATCATTACATTAAAAGCATTTTTTTTCAATATTGAAATAAAAATAAAATAACATTACAAAATATCTTTTACACAATGATGATGAATTTGTCAAATTAATTTTATTTATCAACAAGTTGCTTGAAGATACTAATAAATTCATATCTAAATATCTTTACAATCACATCACATGTGAGGCATTTAAAAATGTATTAAAAACTATTGACAAAAATCGCTCCCTATATGTCAAATCAAATTTATGGTTTACAAGACATTTTATTGGGGAAAGATGAATTTATTAAATGATTTTGTACAATATAATTATACAAACATATAGTAAATCATGCTAAATAGATGATATTGTCAGCATCTCAATTAAAAAATAATAAGTAAGAGATATATTACTTCAAGCAGGCCAGATATTTAAAGACAAGATGATTACTTTATGCTTTTTTCTTAACATCATAATGTAATCATACTCAATAAATCTGAATATTCTAAAATATACATGGCTAAACTGTGACTTATAAGGCATACTCAGCTTTCTAGATGGACCAATGTAGCTCAAGAAACTTTGGCAAAAGTCATGATATAATTTATATAAGCATGATTTATTTACATTTTAATTTGAATTTATACATGTTTTATTACTTTATAGTGACAATTTTATAATCATTACTTCTGATTTTAAATCATAAACTTTATTGGTTTTATTTTTATTGTCTTCTGAAAATACCACATTTAAATGTATCAGTTCAGTTTTTATTTGGACTTCATCAAATGGTGTTTTTATTCTTATAAAGTTTTAATTCATACATCATCATATTTTTCTACATTGACTTTTGAACACCAACTATTGCTACTTTAATATCATTAATCCCTATTGTAATTTTTGGACATTCTTGAGATGCAAAATTTATAGTCATTATTCCATTCACAAATCAAATTATCTACTTGTTTCCTCTTTATTTCATCTGCTGCCATATTTTGTGTATCTTTTTCACTTCTCAATTTCATACTTATATTTTCAAATAAAAAAACTATATTTATTATTATTATTTTTTTATATATATTATTTTTCTTTTTCTGTATATTTTGCTTGGTTTCTTTTTATTACTCATCTTTTATTACTACATTTGCTGAAGTTTCTCCCCATGCTGTCACTTTATTTTATGAGCTACTTTATTTTCACCATTTTGCCTTCTCTTTTTTTTTACCTACATACGCAAAAAAAAAAAATAAAAAAATTTTCAAAACACTTATTTTTAAAATTGTATTATTATATCATTTTACTCTTATCTCAGGATGTGATTATTGTTGAAGCCTCAAGTTGAGCTGCCATTGTAACATCCACCATATAATTAGGGTTTTTTATGAGTTAACTGCCTGTAGTCAGTGCCAAATTATGTTTGATCTATTAAATTTTTCGTTAAAAAATTTCAATAAGATTTAATGGATGCAATTATCTTTCCTGGTCACACAACATCCTTTCACTTAATCTAACTATCATAATAATGGGGACAAGCAGGCCAGCCTTTAATTTATTTGAAAAGGTGCCAGAATTCTATATCAGATTCTGCTGTTCAAACCCCTTTTATTTTTTCACTTATAAATTATTTGGAATATCTGGAGGATTGCATTTTCAGTACAGCATTGGCAACTTATTTGATACAATTATAATAATGGCTAAGTTGTAATGAAACTAGAATAATAATCAATAAGTAGATGGCAATGTAAGTCATATTCAAATTTATTAATACAACACAAAATATTTAATATTATCAAGAGAAGAAAATATAAAAAAACAAATAGGGATTAAAACTACTGCTAATATTTTATTTTAATTGGTCTTGCTTATGGCGACAGTTTTTCACACTTAAAAGTCTAAGAAAAGTCATCACTAGTATTGGAACTAATAGAGTTACTTACTGGTAAGTTTATTTGTTCATGTATAGGATTTTTAAATTTTACCATGCTTGCATTTATCTTGGAAGAAATCCACTGTTCAATAATCTGGTGACCCATCAGTCTTCATGGTTTCACATTTAATAGGAAATGGTTTCACTCAGATAGTTCATGACGTCAGGTCAAAAGCAACACCTACAAAAAAACTTCTACCCACACATCTTAATATGATTCAACATATTAGTAAGAGTAGTTTGGCACACTTTTCATAATTTCTCCATGTTTATCTTTAATTTTCTCTGCAGGAACAAAGATCTAAGAACCCTCATGCATGATGTGCTTTTCTTTTTATAGTCCTGATTTTCTTTAGCCTCTCTGCACAACTCCTGTTGATAACTGTTACTTTAGACCAATTTAGCCCACAAGGTTTTCCTTTTTTTTTCTTGGGTCACCATCTTTAATTACTCAAGACATGCTGCAATTTTACTTTTTTATTTTTATAAAACTACAAAGTAGTTTCGTCTTTTGTTATACACTTAATATTTCTTCTCTTTTTTCTAATTATTTTAACATACACAAAATATCTACACCCACATTGTTTAAACTAAATTCGTCAGATATTTAAATAAATATATATTTTTTTAATTAGTAGTAATTTATTAATTTAACTTCTAAATTGCCAATGCTACTTGGACTAGGATAAAATACAGTACAATGCACATAAAGAGACAGAGAGATAGAAATAATGAAAGATAGTGATGATCTAAAATGTCTATTTTTTATAACTTACACATTACTTTTCAGAAGCAAATTTTATTTGTCCTGCTTTACTTTTTCCATCTAGTTAAAGCTTGAAATATCAATAGATGCTATATGGTTATACTTAATAAAATTCTTTCCAGTATTATACAAATCTACTGACTAGTTTTTAACTTATAGCTTTTGTTACTGAAAAGCTTTAAATCTATAACACCAAAAAAACGTCCAGATTCATTATATGTTTATCCAAATTTTCTCATCAACAAAATATAAACTAAAATATATCTGAGGATGTCAATAGTGTAACACTGGATTTATTACGCAATACCATCAGATGTCTAATGATTATTCAAGTTTGCATTAGATAACAAAATTGAAATAGGAAAAATAAGATTTACATATACAATCCACCATATACAAACTTATAGGGGAATATATAATTTGTAAATCTTATTATCATATCATTGTATAATATTAACATGCATAAATGAAAGGCATAATTATAAAGTTCTTTTGGTTTTATCAATCAACTCAAATATATTAACATAATCATAAATTTCAATAATATTTAATGATGTAATTATATATTCTGATAAGTTTTCAAGGTCATTTTATCTTGCCAAAAAAATCAAATAAAAAAAAAAATCAGTAAAACTTCCAAATGTCAAATACTTTTTGTAATAAATGACTAATATCTCTATTTTATATGTAAATTAATACCCATTATTAATAATCAATCTTAGTGGCATATCTTATTAAAATATCTTGCATTTGCAAGAGGATACTGACTTAAAACACTCAAAGTATATAATATCAAATATATATTTTTATTAATACTTCTTTGAATTTTTTAAAATATTATTTATAAACATCAACCCGTAAGTATCATTGTTATATATATATATGTTTTTTTTTTTCTTTTTAAAAAATCAGTTTTGTAAATTTCTGTTTTATCTTTGATCGAATATATAATTGTTGACCTTTATCATCTTTAAAAAAAAAAAAAAAAAACGAATTCTCTTTAATTTGTAATTAGCATAAATCAATAATTATATTCTTTTATTCTTATTTATATCAAAATATTTTTTGCTGTATTTATAAATTTTTATCACAATTTTCATTTAACTAAAACTGTTTTGTATACCAGCAATCAATTCTGGACTGCAATATTTTCCTCAATTTTCAACGTATTTAATAGAACAAGATATAACATATTAGTATACAAATTTTAAGCATAATTAGTAAAACACAAAATTTTCTCTTTTAAAATAATTTGGATATTGTTTATCAAATAAAAATAATATCTCTTCTTTAATTAATATTATAAATATTAGTTTGTAATTCAATTTAAAATTAAACTAAACTATTTCCCACTCATTAAAATTAAATTTGCTTGTGGAATTTCAAATAAATTTCATACTACTATTGTTTTTTATGTTTGTTTTAAAATACTATTCAAAATGTGTGTGTAATAAATTCTCTTATTCATTTGTTTTCTAAACTAAACAAATCTATCAAATGTATGTTTCAAGAATGTGTCTCATAACCTATTTCAATGAGATTTTATACAACAAGTTTCATTTGATACTAATATATCAATTGTAAACTAAGGATTTTTTTAAAATCTAACGTCTTGATATTATTACTTGAATCAATTGAATGTATACATGTCTCTTGAAATTTTGAATTACTTTAAATTATTATTATTATTGTAACTTTTTATGTTTACTTAAATAAAAACACAGAATATTAACTTATTAGCAAATCGATTTATTAAAATGTCAACAAATTTAAAGTAATATTTAAATGATGTTTGTAATATATTTGCAGTCTATGTTATTGACTTGAGATTTTATCAACCATGTATAATAAAATACACTGTATGCTTATTGACATTTATAAATAATATTTATAATATCACAAAATGTCAACCAATATTTTATTTTTTCTCTCTTATAAAAATATTTACTTAAATCAAGAATTAAATGATAATAAAAATCAGTCAATAACAACCACAAAAAATATACTACAAATTTATATGTAATCTATTTGGAATAATATAGGGAAACTTAAAATCAGGATATAAAAAATGATGACCTAGGCATCACATATGTTCCTAAACTAGAGTTCTGAGTAAATATTAAATTATTAGGTACAAATATGTATACATCTAAGAGTAACATAAATTTTATGTATATCACAGCACAAACAAGTTGGTGTATAGTAAATAGTTACTAGATGCATAATTATATCGATTCCAACTTTAAATACAACCTTCACTGACAAAGGCAAAATCCCATGCACGCACATGTGATAATTGCAGACTTTTCAAGTTTATTATAGACATGTTTATCAGATTTTATTTGTATATCTAAAGTAAACTGATAAAATGTGAAATGATCAGTTGATATTAACATTATTACCCATTAAAAAAGAACAGCTAAAAGAGAACTGAAGTTACATAAATATATAGTTATTGACATTGTATAACATTTATATAACTACCCTGTGGCTAAGACCTGTAGAAGTCCCTACCTTCAAATTTTTCAGACACTTATTCCTAAAGGTTATAGCCTTAGTAAATATTACTTAATGTAATAATGTGCATTTAATAAAATTTATAATTATAACTACCCAAACAAATTGACCAAAATTCAAAATCATAAATTGGTTGACATTCTAGACTATCTCTTTGACAATAACAAACAAGAAAAATAACTTCCAGCTATGCAACTATATTGGTTTCAGCAAATAAATAACATAGTTTTATTCACTGAAGCAGTATTTTATTGCCTAGGTAATTACAATTGACAGATATAGTGATAGATGCTTAAAATAATTATCAAAGCATACATAAATTACTTAATAAGTTAGTTAAAACATAAAAAAGTAGATTCAATGTGCATTTATATGCATGTATATGTATAAACATAACTGGTAAAGATATTGACTTTATGTGAATTTAAGGATGAAATACATTCAAATTATATTCACTCAATATATAAAAGATAAAAAAAAAAGAAATAAAATATATTTTATTTTATTCATTAATATTTAAAAGAAGAGAAATAAAACTATTTTTCTTGTATCAAGATATTATTTCTAGATTGTAAAAATTATTTTGAGATATGAGTAATTATTTTGATTAAGATTAAATTTATAATTAAATAGAAAATTTTAAATGAAAGAATTTTAGAGTTAGATTATTATTAAAGAAAAACTACAACTAAAATATTTAGAGCAAAAAACTTTACAGATTAGGAAAACAAGGAGCAACTTATTAAAATTATAAATAATATTTAAATAAGTGAAAAGTTTGTTGAAGTTGTAGCTTGTCAAGGGACATTATAGTGTGTTCTTTATTATCTTATAAATGTGTCCTAGTTTTAACAGTAGCCTTTTCTACATGGAAGGGTAGAAGAAAATGTGATTACAGTAAGTATATTTATATATTGTGATAGTTATCTATAATACATGGTCACTATCTGATGGTTGTCATCAGATAAAATTTCAGGAGTATATTCTGTTTCTGTATTAACATGATTAGAAAGATTTTTTTTAATATGTCATGCTTAAAGCAACTGATAGATCACTTTCTATTTATAAAATCTGGACAAACCATATTTTACATGTGGTATTTCAGATGAAATAAACTATTTTAAACCAAACACAGTTTAAATAAATGATAATAACAAAACAAAATGTATTTACAAATTTATAATAAAAATAAAGTTGTTAGTGGAATGCATTATTTCTTCTCTAGAGTAAATAGATTGTCACTAGCAAATAATTATCAATTAAATATTCATTAAAACTATTACTAATATTTTAAATTATACTTTCCAATGTAAATAAAATTCTCCATTAATAACAATCTAATAAAATGTAAGTAAACATCACTGATATTTCTTTAATAGAAAAATTTCTAAATTATCTTTTAGGTCATGTTTCACAATATTTGTGGCATTACAAATAAAAAAAACAAATAATAATATCCATACTTCTCCTAAAATTTTCAAAATTTACTATAATTAACTTTAAAATGTCAATCTTATAACCACAACATAGGATATAAAATATAATTATGTGTTTATGTAATGTTGCAGTTGAATAAACCTCCTAGATTTTAATTAATCACAAATATTTTAAATGTTGTTGGCCACATAAATATAATTCATTTATTTAATTCTCTTTAGCATCATATATATATAATGTTTTAATTTTCATTAGTATTATTTTTTTTGACACATTTAAAGTTGATTTTTTATTTAAAATTGTTCTATGAATGCAGTATAAATTATATATAAAAAAAAAACTGAATTATATTAAATGTTTTTTTTTTTTATAAATATATCAATGGCAAAGAAATTAAAGTTATGTATGTGTGCCAGTCTATTGGCAAAAATTGGAGAATAGATTTGTAATCCACATTTTTTATGTACATTTAAAAATATATATATTTTTTAAAATTATCTACATTATTATTTTTAATATTGATGTCTTCAGTTGGCTGTTAAAATGTTTGAAGAAGAAGTTGAAAAAAAAACTTCTTATCTGGTGTATGCAAAGATCTGATATATATATATATATATATATATATATATATATATATATATATATATATATATATATATATATATATATATATATATATATATATATATATATATATATATATATATATATATATATATATTTTTATATATATTTTGAGAGAGAGAGAGAGAGAGAGAGAGAGAGAGAGAGAGAGACAGAGAGAGAATCATTTCTAAATGTGTGTTTGAAATAATATTTCTTAGAACTGTTGGAGTATTGTTTATGAGATCCTTATTAATTATTAATGATGCCAAAGTATTACTCCTATTGCAAATGAAGTCTTTTGTCACTAAATAAAATATATTTTCTTGATGTGTAGTTTACTTGTACTTATTTATAATAAGAGAAATGTTGTTTAAGAGATCATATACTGCATTGCCTAAGATAAATGTAGAACTGGAAAGTCATTCACTCCATTTTTGATGACAGTAGCTAAATTAAGAGCCTTGAATGCTTACCATTTATTTGAAAGGCAGATGTACACATAGTTAGGCCTGATTTCCTAATCACATTGAACAGATGGTAATACACACTGATAGAAAAACTGTAGAACAGATAGCTGAATTACTCTATGTGTTTGATAGCAACAAACCTGTTAAATGAGGTTGATTAACATTGGAGATTTAAACCCCCCACATATAGAGCCATGTAGAAGGAGATCTGAACTCCATATAAATACCATTAGGTACAACACACCATGATATCAAGTAAGACTTAAAGTTAACCTTCATGTGAAAAAGATCAATAGGAGTCCCACCAATTTTAATAGGACAATAATTATTCATAGATTGGAAATGGAGCTGATATTAATAATAGATAATATTTCTATCAATGTAGTCATAAACCATGATCTCCTACTAGAAAAAAAAATCATATCCCTGATGCAGCTACTAAAAAGATGTAATGATAGGATGGAAATTGAGAAGAGAGAGTATTTGTAGAGAGGCAAAGTTTAATTCTTCTATCAATGAGGATGACCTTTAAGTTGATGACTCCAGACTTCTTAATGGGTATGTGATATAAAATAAGGGACAAATAATTTATATAGTACATGTAACAAAAGATATTACTGAACACAAAAAAATTAATTAGTTTTTAAAAAATGGTTGGTCCTGTTTAAATGCTAAAACAATAGGTTGCAAAAAATGTCATGGTAAATGAACTAGATGTAATAATGAAGTTCCATTTAATATTGAAATGTAGTTAAAAAATAGAATTACTGTCTTTATATTCTAAATGTTTGATAAAATTTCAGAATTATTTGTATCATATTTAAATCAAGATAATATATAAATTTTATACTCTACCTTCCAACAATGTCAATGAACAGTTAGAAAAAAAATCACAATTCCAAATTAAATGATATCACTCTATTCTTTGCCTTGTTGATTAAGCATGTAAAGAAAAACTCTATATAGTTTAAAAACAAAATTAATTTTAGAAGTTTATCAGTAGTTAATCATATTGTTTTCTGTATTATCAATGAGAGATTTTCATTGTTTTGAGGTTGTCATATTTTACTGATACTTCAGAGTTTTTATCTCAGCATTGCTTCCAACCATATTATATTTATATTTGTTAGCCTCCAATTATCAAGAGTGAGTCAAACATATTTTATATTTGTTAGCCTCTTAGTCTCAAGAATGAGCTAGGCATAGTCACAAATTTGTCAGCTTATAAGTCACAAAAGTGAGCCAGGCATATTTTTATATTTGTCAGCCTTTAAGTCCTATAATAGAGCAGGATTTATTTAAATGATTTGTTCATTATATGGTTTGGCTGATATTAGAGTAGTGCTTAAAATAGCTTTTTTTTTTGGTGCTTACATTGGATGATATACTCCTTGCTAGAGGAAGATTTTTTTTGTTTGTCTTAACATTTACAATGAATGATCAAATCCAATAAATATTTTTTATATAGAATAAAACAATTTTTTATCTGCAAAACAATGTATTGGATTTGTAAATATCATTTAAACTAAGGATGACATTATTTGTTATATTTATTATACCTGATTGTATCATGTCTGTTATTAAAGAAGTATGGCTAAGTGTGATATTATTGTAAAATTAATTCTTTTTTAAGAGTAGGAATAAAATTGAGTGGGTGTTTATGACTAAATTGACTTTATTTCATTTTTAAATGGAGGAAAAGGAAATGTAACACTCATGTCTGAGTTGACAGGCATAGCTTTTATGTAAGTATTTTTTTCTTTATTACATATTACAAAGTATTAAAAATCATGTATATAAAATAAATTTTAAAACGTTTTAACAATAAGTGTAAAACTAAAATATAATGTTTTTATTTTAAAATAATATTACTACTTATTGAGGAATGTTGCTATAAAATCCGGTTGTAAATGATTGGAGAGATAAATAAAAAAACACTACAATAGTCTGCATTTCCAAGAAGGAAGAGAAGTATTGTTACTTAATTATTGTGCTTTTTATTTTTATAGAAATCAATAAAATTTGTAAAAAATATTTTTGAATATTATGCATTTCATGGAGAAACATCCCAATTGCTTCCCCTGATCTTTCCAGTATTGTAGTTGAATATGGATTTGTAAGTAAAGAACTGCCTTAAAATTATCAATGGTTCTGTTGATTTATTCATCCTATCTAAGGCTGAAAAAATATTTGATATTTATTTGCTACAAGAAGAAAACTAACCATCTAAATTGATTATCATTTAGAGATGTACTTCTATAATTAGTCTTCCACTACTTATTTTGATGTGCATAGGAATATTGCAAAAAAAAAAAACTCCCATAGAAAAAGCTTCCCTGGATTGATTCAAAAGAGATTAAAATGTTATTATTGCTAAAAGTCAGTTAAAATTGATGATCTCAATAGCCATCTACTCATATTTACAGAGACATAAATATACATGAGCTCACAAAAAACATTAATGTAATTAAATGAAATTTCTATAGCTACTTTCAATGAATTAGTATAAGTAACAAAGATTTTTACCCTCTCACGTGATCGTCATATAATTTTTAAGTGTAAGTATTGAGATATTTTTTATTATTATCTTATAAGTATATTTGTCAAATAAAGTTATTTTTATTATTAATAATATTTTTTGTCATTTTTCATCTAAAAGTCCCAGCTGATTATTTCTTTTGATAGTGTAATAATAGTAAGAGGAGGAGAGGGTAATGATCATAAAAGATAAGTGAATCTCCATAAGAACTTATTTTTATGCATGTTCAATTTGATTGTTGCTTGTGACTTATAGAATCATCAATTAAAAATAAATTGTATGTAGTCACTTTTTTATGTACATTTCTCTAGATTAAAATTAATTTGAAAATTTTCATTTTATTATTAATTTGACTATTATCAATTGTCAAAAAGGCAATTACCATTATAATATATATATATGAAAAACAAAAAACAAGTTAAAAACTTGCTAACGCTTGTATTTATGTCAACAGATGGCGTTCTACCAAAAACACCGTCAAGCGTATGTTTACATAAACGTCAGAGCATGCATTCACTATCTCTAACTTTAATTCCACTTTCAGATCATGATTTCAAGCTATTTGCTATCATCAGTGAAAGACAGGAATTTTAGAAACTAGATCTAAACACAAACTCTGAACGTTTATGAAACAGTTTCTATTCAGCTTGCAAGTGTGAATCTTTTAGACACGTAATGTCTTCAAACTCAGCATAGCAATCCAGATAGCTATATGGGTCTGATCTCAGTTCAGCATCACCACATAGTAGAAGCCTCTGCAATATATATCATTGCTAGAAAGACCTCAGAGGTACATTTATGAAAAACAAAAGACAAGTTAAAAACTTGCTAAAATTCCTGTCTTTCACTGATGATAGCAAATAGCTTGAAATCATGATCTGAAAGTGGAATTAAAGTTAGAGATAGTGAATTCATGCTTTGACGTTTATGTAAATATACGCTTGATGGTGCTTTTGGTAGAACGCCATCTGTTGACATAAATACAAGCGTCAGCAAGTTTTTAACTTGTTTTTTGTTTTTCATAAATGTACCTTTGAGGTCTTTCTAGCAATGATATAAATTGCAGAGGCTTCTACTATGTGGTGATGCTGAACTGAGATCAGACCCATATAGCTATCTGGCTTGCTATGCTGAGTTTGAAGGCATTATGTGTCTAAAAGATTCATGCTTGCAAGCTGAATAGAAACTGTTTCATAAACACTCAGAGTTTGTGTTTAGGTCTAGTTTCTAAAATTCCTGTCTTTCACTGATGATAGCAAATAGCTTGAAATCATGATCTGAAAGTGGAATTAAAGTTAGAGATAGTGAATGCATGCTCTGACGTTTATGTAAACATACGCTTGATGGTGTTTTTGGTAGAACGCCATCTGTTGACATATATATATATATATATATATATATATATACATATATATATATATATATATATATATATATATATAGTGTGTGTGTGTAAACAAACACAATTACTTGTCTACATAGCTAAATTAATATTTTAACCAAAAAACTGGTTTTGTAAAAAATTACAATCCTCTTGTTGAAATAATAAAGCATCTGTATACATGTTTTATATTTTTATACTTTTTTATTCAATTTACTTATTGTATATGCTTTGAATAAAATTCATCTAAGAAGTTCATATCAGTGTAAGCTTTAGAAGATATATATATATATATATATATATATATATATATATATATATATATATATATATATATATATATATATATATATATATATATATATATATATATATATATATATATATATATATATATATTCTACTTAGATTAATACTAATCCTAAGAGGTGATCTCCATAGGTCATGCTCACTTTTCTTAATGATCACCTAAACTTAATTCAAAGAGATGATCAGTTTTGAATACAACTTCAGATATTTGAAATCAATATTATATTACCATAATATTCTATATATAATACACATTTAACTATTTAAAACCAATAACCTAACTGTATTTATCCCATAAATTCAAACTGACAATAAAAGTATATATTAAAGTAAACAAACTGAGGGGCAAGTTCTCATACATGATGTTGTTAATCATATTAAAATTAACAAAAAAATGTATCTATTCAACATAAAATTAGAGTGATCATAACTCTATTTAGTTTTATTATAACAGTCATTTATTTTAGTTCTTTGACATTTCACGTGAATCTAAAAAATTCCAAATGCATGCACATATTGCATTTCCTGCTATGGCCATTGCTCTTGCTGTCTTATTTATTCAAATTTTAATATTATTTAATAATCTAAAATATTAAAATAAATCGTTTTTTGTTTAAATAAGACGTTTAATTTTTTTTAATACTCATCTATACATTTGAGGGAAGACTTTGTGAACAGGAAAAGCAGTGAGTGCTCTTAAATTGGCCACATGTTTCAGAAAGAAATATAATAAACATTCTTCTGGACTTGCCTTATATTTTTCCTAGGATATTTGCTGGAACAATGTTGTTTATCAATCTTCACTCTAAAAGCTATGAAGTATTTCATTTTTATACTCATCATAAGTTGTTAGATGGTGACATTTTAAATTCTAATAATGGCTTGATTGCATCCCACAAATAATTTGTAACTGTTATAAGATTTTCTTTATCTGATAAATTGTAGAATGTTACTAACTCTGAGAATCCATGATAATATTCCAGGAGATTTTTACATGGTATTTCTTTAAAAGTCATCACCATCAATAAATTGGTTAAATATTTATGGTTCTTGTTTAAAGGTATGTTCATAATATTTATTTCCAATACACACACTTCTCAAACTCTAGCTGTTTGGTATCTTTGTACTTTGGAATGTTGACTTATTTCATTATATGTATTAAGACTATTATCTTTATATCAGAGTAATATTCCATGTGAGTATTTATATCAGGTATCCTTATTTCACATTTATAGATAATAAATACATGTGCTCCCACTATATCAGCTATATATTTTACAAATTATGTATCCCAGGTTGCATTGTATTATTTTAATATATGTATTAATTATAACTTAAAATGATAATTTGTGCAAATTTATTTTTTGCATTATTCCTTGTTTTGTTGATGTTTTCTCTTTTTGTATTTTAGCCCAAACCTTTTCCATATTATGGGTCAACACTTGGACATATATAACTTCAGGTGTCCCATTTATTTAATCTGCTTTAATAATTTTGACTTTATGAGATCTAATCATATCATTCTCAAATTCTTGAATATTACTTACTATTGTCTCTTGCATTTTTCAAGGCATTTTCTCCTGTATTTCTTATTTTTCTTGCATTTGACAAAACATCCATAATTTTGGACAAAAATGTCCAATATTTTTTCTTTAATATATACACAATTTTTTCTATAATTTTTCAATTTTTATGATATTTTGCTTGATATTTTTTTTGCTTTACATTTATCTTTTGGTCTATGTACTTAAATTGCAAATTTATTTGTTTCTGCTCATCTTCCATTTTTACATCAGCTGCATCAATGTTTACTTTGATTTATCTTCTAATTTTTATTCAATTTTTTTTATCTATTATGTCCACTTTCAATCTTTTTGCTTCATTTCTTAAATAATTTGCTGATTTATCTTTTATCATTTTTAATTGTGATAATGTTTCAACATTCTTTTCACAAACTTGTATCTCTTAACTATTATCTTTTTGATTCATAACTCTTTGTCTGAATCATCACTGTCCAAATGAGAACTCTCTATACCTTCTTGTTTTTTTTATAACATATCTTAAAACTTTCTTCTTTAATTTATACCACTTTGTTTAAATCACCACTATTCAATTAAGAACTCTATCTGTCCACTTATATTTTTATAACATGTTTCTAAACTCTCTTCTTTAATTATCTTCTGAGCTTATTTATTCTTCTCTTCCTCATTCTGCATTTTCATGATTTAAAAGTTCTCTTTCATTTGTAATAAATTCATAATATCACAATTATTTAACTGGATGTAAATAAACCACCGAATATAAAAAAAATACCTTTATATAACAGCAATAATTATAAATATTTATGAAACAATCATCTTCAAATATGTTACTATGACAAATTTGCAAGACATTTTAAAGAACTATTTTAAACTTAAAAATCCACCTGTCTTTCATCCATTAATGAGTGACTGATAAAACATTTTGTGAAATAGTTTATATTCATAAACATTACACAGTTGATCAGCAGTAAAAATTATTCATGTGCAATTAAAGTTATTGGCAGCAATAATTGTATATAGATATATAATTGAAACAATAAAAAAAATTTTTTTAGCAAATTTATTTTTCTTTAAATTGTATTAAAGCTACAATTTACATTGTATGTATAGTGGCATCTATTTTTTTTCATACGTAAAATTAATTAGAACCAGTTACAAGAATAATACAATATGTACAAAGAACAAAATATATGTATAAATGTATCCACTATAAATTTTCCATTCATTTTCCATTAGAAAATTATTAATAACATTAACAGATGTTTTATATATTTAAAATGGAGTTATGTTTTTGGTAGTTAATATAACTAATTCATTTCATATATTTTTATTAGGTTTTTTTAATAATGTTTAAAGATTTTATATTTTTTACACAATCTATTTTATGTCTATATTGGAAATAAAGGATATATAATATAGATTTGTCAGATATTTTATTAATTTTTTTTTTTTCATTTAATTTTTTTTCTATGCCTATAGTAAATCATTAATTTTCATAATTAATTTTGTACGTAATTCCTTTATTATATTTTATATCATCTATTGTTTTATAATTACTTATTAATTTATTTATTTTTTACTATTTGATGACCATATTATTGTCATGTTTTTATTTATAGAAATGTTACTTTATATTAATATATTATAAATTTTAGTGAAATATGAAAGTTTTATAATTTTTTTATTAGAACTACTACTACTACTACTATTATTATTATTATTATTATTATTATTATTATTATTATTATTATTATTATTATTATTATTATTATTATTATTATTATTATGATTATTATTATTATCATCATCATCATCATCATTATTATTATTATTATTATTATTATTATTATTATTATTATTATTATTATTATTATTATTATTATTATTATTATTTATAATAGAAATATTATGATTATATAAATCAGGTGGTTTATAATTAAAAAGTACATTTTTAATACTCTTATGGTTATATTCATAATTTTTTGTATAATTCAGTAAACTATTTTTTTTGAAAAGTAGTTACAATTTTATCTGCATTATTATAATGACCAGCAAATTACTTAAATTTATTTAATTGATTCAGGTGCTACCTAATTTTTTTCTCATGGAATATAATGTGCATATATCTATCTATCTATCTATCTATCTATCTATCTATCTATCTATCTATCTATCTATATATCTATCTATCTATCTATCTATCTATCTATCTATCTATCTATCTATCTATCTATCTATCTATCTATCTATCTATCTATCTATCTATCTATCTATCTATCTATCTATCTATCTATCTATCTATCTATCTATCTATCTATCTATCTATCTATCCTATCTATCTATCTATCTATCTATCTATCTATCTATCTATCTATCTATCTATCTATCTATCTATCTATCTATCTATCTATCTATCTATCTATCTATCTATCTATCTATCTATCTATCTATCTATCTATCTATCTATCTATCTATCTATCTATCTATCTATCTATCTATCTATCTATATTTACATTACATGTAAAAAAAATATTCCTTTAATATAAAGAAATGGACATGGAGATAAATATGCAGATCAGACAATTTTTCATATAAAGGAGTTAACACATTATTTAAACAAATAAACAACAATACTTTATTATTAATCGTCAGATAAATTCAATTTCTTCTCCTTTTTTTAAAAAATAATAAAACCATTTTTTTATTTTCTTTTGTGTTTTTTTTTTAGTTCATCCTCTTGGTGGAAAACAAAAATTATTTATAAAGAGTTAATAGTTTATTGTAATTTATTTTCTACTATTAACCTTTCAATTAAATTTTATAATGCAACTTTTTTTTTCATATTGCACATATTTGTCACACACTAAGTTCCTAATATTTAATATACTCCAAATATAATCAGATATATGGCCAATTATCATAAATAATACATTCATTTATATCATAAAGTTAATAATTTAGTCGCACTTATATATCTAATATGTAATAATATTAACAAATACATCTTCTTTGCAATGATAATTCTAGAGCGTAGCCATATTAGTTCAAATTCCTGATTTAATAATAACAACATTCTAAATTAAGTGAGGTAATTCTTTGGATTTAACCCCAATCTTACAAAACAAATCTGTGAATAAATTCCCTTTATGTATATAATGTAATAATAAACCATTTTACAGTGATCTAAAAATAAATGTGCATAATTACTTTTAACATTAACAAAATAGTGATCAAAAGAAGGGCTAATTTATATACAAATGGACATTCAATCTAATTTCAAAATAAACGTTTAACATAATGCCAATAATTGTATTGCATTTATATATATTTTTCTTTTTAATACTTGGCTTTTAACTACTTTACAAGTGTTCACATTTGATTTAAATTGAATATATCTTTGATTATTTAACTGATAATTTCACATTTAAAAATATATTTTTAAAAGTGTATCTTTCTCTAAGTTATTCTCATTGCTAAATATGCCAGCCCTTTGAGTTTAAATCCAAAACCATAATATATGCAATATATACAAGACCTATATTCAATTAGCATAAATATATATTTATAAATGTAATAATATCCCCTACATATATCTGTGAATCTTGCAATTCATGATTTAAATATCATTAAATTTAACAACAGGGATGGGATGGTGATGGTTTTATGATCACAACCACTGTAAAGTATTTATTTGTTTTTAGTTTCTATTGGAAAAAAAATCTCCCAGTGCTAAACTTTCTCAAAAGAACACTCCTGCACATCCCTCAGTGGTTTACATGCTCTCTGAGTTGTAGATATTTTCATGAACTAGCATACATGTGTATGTTCAAAGTATAATATTTAAATATATGAAAAAATAAATAAACTTTATTATATAACCATTTATTAGTTTGGTTGTAGTTCTATAATATTAATTCTAAATGTAAACATCAAATTCAGCCCATAATAATTAATATACTTTTAATCAATAGTTAATATATTTCAATTTCTTCTTGTTAAGTTCTTGCATATACAAATATAAAATCAAATACATAATACTTAATCTATTTTTAACAAATAGCACATATATTTAGTTTCATTTAGTAGTTTTATATATAGGTATAAATCCAACCATATAATCATTCACATATTTTTAAGAAATAGTTCCTAAATTTTAGTTTTACTTTTAGTAATTCCATATATATATATAATATATAATATAACGAAACTTAAATATATTCCAAACAACGGCAAACAATTTATAATATAATACAAATAAAAACTCATAAAGAAATATTTTTGATTATATTCATAATCATTATCAACTCAATTTTCAAAATGGAATATTTTGAAAATTGAGTTGATAATGATTATGAATATAATCGAAAATATTTCTTTATGAGTTTTTATTTATATTATATTATATATTGTTTACCATTGTTTGGAATATATTTAAGTTTCGTTATTGTATTATTAATATTAGTGGACATTTATTTTCACACACACACACACACACACACACACACACATATATATATATATATATATATATATATATATATATATATATATATATATATATATAAAATATATATATATATATATGAAGTAAAACATAGGACCTCATTTAATCTATATCAGTTTGAGTTTATACTTGTAATTCAAATTTAAATCTACAGATAACATATAAAAACATATATAGCAAATATAAGATGAAGTGAATTGTCTTCTCTTTTTTATACATCCCATTTTTTTTAACTTCAGTTGTTCTAAAATTCAACTAACATTTAAAAAAAAAATGTTCACTTCTTACTTTAATAAAATAAAGTTTGTTAGTATTTAATATATACTAATGATTAATATGGTAGGATACATTTTAAATATTTTTTTTAATTTACAAAAGCAAAATTTATAAAGCATGAGTGCAATTGCTCATATGATGGCAAATATTAATTAATTCAATTTGTAGGTTGTCATAATGTGTTTTAACAATCTCTTAACTTTAAAACCTGAAGTTTAAGCATTGATCCTTTATCCTAATTAAAGAATCATTTGAAAAATTTGATGGTCAATTTCTCAGGGATCAATGGTACATTTCAGCCGATAATAGTTTTTCTCTATTCTACTCAGTCTGCATAATAAAGGTTCAATGTAGCTTGATATAAAGTAAGAATCCAAATTATATGATTTGAAGAAAAATGATGATGTATAAGTCCTTAGGATTTGTTTTTACACCTTTGTATTTGTTTTTAACAATTTTAATACTATCTTTTTTTCCTATCTTTATTGACTTCATTTTCTTTTAATGACAGGAATTTCAAAAACACTTTTGTTACTTAATTGCTTGAATTCACAAAACACTGTAATTGCTTAAATTTTACCTTTGTTTCCAAATCCTTATTAAAAGGTTTAATGTTGTTTTAAATTTAATTATTTAAAATCTATTTCTTAACTGACTTATTTTGCAATGCAGTCCATATGTTGATAAGAATTTTGTTTACTATAATTTATATAAATTTTCATTTTTTTACATTTAAAATATTTTTAACAAAAAACTATTATTTAATGTTATTTTATAGCATAAAATTTAATACTTTTAACATTTGCATATTCATATTATAATAGCATTTAATAACATTTTTGATGATCTGCTATAATTAGAAATTTTTACACTTTTGAACCAACTCACAACCATGTAAAATCATGGTTGAAAATAAAATGATTGAGACATTATTCATTAAAAATGTTCAAATTTTTAAACAAAAAATGATTGTACTTATCTTAATTTTTTTTCTTATTCATCTTGCAGTTTGTAAGCTTTTTTTGTAAGTTTTTCATTCATATAATGTTTTTTGTAGTGATTTGAGATTGAGCTTTATCTGGAGGTTTTTAATCTGTAATAACTCTGGAGATATCTTAAACTATTGCATGAGAGTACTGTCTCACTTCTTCATCAAGTCCCAAATACAATTACTGTTCAGCAGATTTCTCTCATCAAACAACTCTGTCTAACATTCATGTATTAGATATTTAAATAAAAAAAGATTATTATGCACAAGTTTAATGTTTATTTCAGACTTTTGGATTTTTTATCCAATCCCATGATCAGCTCGGATGGCATGTCCTCATTCTATATTTATGCTAATTATAATTTTGTTCAGATTTGGTTATACACAGGCTTTTTTTTAATATAATTTTATCTCTTTATTATCTTTTTATTTCTTTTTATTCATCACATTTTGTTTAAAGGCTTCAGACATATTTTCTGATAATTGTTTTTTTTTTTAATTTTAACAGTTCTTGCTTACTTACTATTCTTTTAATAATATTTCTTTACTACAATCCTATTATTTTAATTCAACAAGTTTATCTTATGCTAGTTGTTTTTTTATTGGAACCTGTTCATGTTCAATTTTTACTTTTTCATATTGCTGTAGTTTATCATTTTCATATTCTTTAATGTATCAGGTTTATCTGCAACCATTAGGTTTTTTATTTTCAAATCTCTTTTTAGCAAATTTTCAATGTTCATTTTCTGGGATTATAATGCAATTTATATTGTTAATAATGTTCTCAATAATCTTATTAAATTCTATTTTTTTATGTTTATATCTCATTTTTATTATCTTTAGAATCAAAAATATATTATTACTGAGATAAATTAACTAAACCAACAATAATTTCCTAAATCAAACCAGGCATAATCAAAAATATGTGTTCAGTAAATAAATATCACAAAGTAAAACATAATAATTAGTTGAAAGATATTGAGAACACCAGCAGTATTTTAACAAGAATTACATTATTAGCATAAAAGAACAAGGGAAACATACTACACAAATCAAGATACATATTAATAGGTATAATTTAAACTGGCAGGTTTTTATAACTTAAAAGAAACAAAAATAAAATTAATTTTTTGATTCTTAGAAAATTATGTAAATAGGCATTCACTAAATGCAAATATTTTAAAATATATTTGTTGGAAGCTATTCCATCTAGAATATTTGAAAATACAAAATTTCATAAAATAAAGCACCATCTGAGGTTAATGATTGACTTTGAAGGAGCCTGTTAATACAATGCCATGAAAATGATAAATGAATGGTTCATAAAACATATTAGTTTTGTCAGTTTCACTGTTAAATCATCTTTTGAATGTGTAAACCAAATAGTCTTGCATCACTGAATATAACAAAATTGTACAATTCTATATCCAGAAAACATTCTATTGAAATAATCAAAGAGGCTCTAGTAAAATTGGAGTACAAGTCTAAAAAAAATTGACCTTATTATTGAAGGTCTGAACTGAAGTAATGCTGAAATAACAGTATTCTCCAATGGTAAATGAAAAATGGGTGGCCTATTCAACCTCCATGATCAGTATAATATCTAGTATTGCAGTAATAAAATTTTAAAAAGACATTATTTCCAAGTACTTCAAGCAGATAACTGGTCTGTTATATATGTGATATGTTAATGATATTCATATTTGTGTCCCAGAGGTGCAAATTAATTAAATAAAGCAAGACATTATACAGAGGTCATGATTACAGTGGACTATAGAACTATAGAATGTAAAGAGATACTAAAATGCACAAAGCTTCTGGATTTATATGTTCAGAATCATGACTTCCAATTGAACTACAATTTGATGATTAAACTTGTACACATATGAGACATATTACACCCTGAATCATTTATGCTTACTGCCATAAATTTTCAGGCTTCAAAGTATTTTTGCATAGAAATTACAGCCTATTCAAATTTAAATTCAATCATAAAATTAACATAGATGTATATGTACATTAATGAGATATGCAACATGTGATACAAACATACAGTACTCATTAACATTGTTACAACATTCTATGCAAAAATTAAACAGATCTATGCAATCACAAGAAAACCCTTAGATATCACACTCCTATATATTCAATGCAAACCACAGCATAGATAAAATATATCCAGAAACACTCCCAACATAAACTGCTTAATTAAAAACTCTAAGGAAAAGTTTCCACCACAGCAGATGTGCCAGGTCACTCACAAAATCACTTACAATAAAACAAACTGCAATGCTGTTTATTTTGAGGAATCTTGAGCCAATCACTTTATGAAAATGGCACAGCACATATCTATACAATGGGGCTACAATCAGTTAAATTTATTTTCTTTGAACATGAAACAAGAATGGCCATGTATTTAAACTCACAATTTTCTAGCTTTCTCTTCTCCAAGAGAAATGATATGAAATGAAAAGTTAAAGAGGCTTTAAACATTATCAATAGTATGAACCCCATTAATAAGAAAAAAATCATGTAGACCCTTTTCAAAAAAGTGGATTAAGCATTTATTTTTATATAGTGCTATGTTTATAATTGTAAATACATTAAATAACAGCCTTTCAAGCTACTGTGCATGCGCTTTTACAAGTTGTTTATCCTCACTCTTTCTCTTCCAATACTTAAGATTTGCCCATATATAAGCATTTGGGTTGTAAAGTATAATTGGATTTATTTTATTCTTTCTTAAACACTATATCTTGTGGTGGGAGTTAAAGTATTCATTTATTATTAACACTTGTAAAAAGCACATGCACAGTAGCTTGAAAGGCTGATTCTTAATGTATTTAAAAAAGTGGATTGTGTAAAATAAATTTTATAATCAACATATTGTAAATTTCCACTTTTATAAATCACATAATTCTCTTGAACTGTTGATGCTATGACTGTGTTTACTGGTTGATTGAAAAAATGCTTAGAATACTATGCTAAAAAGTCTGCATATTATTTTTTAAGAATCAATAAACCAGCTTTTTAGTATACATTTTGCATAGGTAATTATTAAATTACATTACCCATTTGTAGGCTTCCCAAAGTCTGGTTTCCAATTTAACATATTTTCTATTGGCTACACTAATGTGTATTTCACAATGCTATAGGAAGGATTTTTACCCAGCCTCTGCAAAATTCTTTAATGTCTCCTGTGACATTACAGAAACCTGGCTTCTTTCATCAGTTAATGCCTACAAATGTATATCTTCTATTTTTTTAAATATTGGATGACCATTGGAAATTCTTATCATCATCGAAGATTATATTGGATAAATAATATATAACAATTGTTTATCATGTTCAAAGTTCCTATTTTTTTGGAAAACTCCAAAATGGAGAACAGATTATTAATCTTTTGTTAATTTTCCTGAATATAAGGTTCACCATTCTAAAAAAAATGTTTCTTTACTACTGTTTAATACTGATGCTGACTTAATATTTATTTTCTCCATAGTTTTTTTTTTTAAATGTTTATCTCAAAGGGACCATTTCTCTTTTTCTTCCTCTAAGTTTTGCATAATATATATGTCCTGGTTTGTTATCAAGTCTCTGCTGGTCAGATCCTCTGAAAGTTACTGTATGGGTGCTTTAAATGCTTATATGATAAGAATTATTATGATTCTTTTCATCTTTGTAAATCATTTTAAAGTCTTTGACACTTAGTAGATCTTACATTCTCTCAATATTCTACTAGGATAATAGTAAACATAGTGTGTTGGATATTTTCAGATAAATTATGCTTTATAAGGTGAATAATATGGTTTTTTGTCAGGGAAAAAGCTGTAAGAGTTGTTAATTTAGCTACCAGCATAAAAAAAAAAGTAATAAACTTTCTCTAGTGCTTTGCTTGAATTTTTCTTGATATTCTTGCTGCAACACATTATATTTTTGCTCTTCACTCCAAATGTTTTGCACAATTTCCTCTTCATACTCACTGTAGGTACCAGGATGGTAATTATTTTTGGATGAGTTACATTATTGGCTGTCAGGTATTCACTACTCTAATTAAAAATTAATGTTATAAATATGCTGAAATAAATAATACAGGATTGAAAAATATGATTAGACCTGATAATTATCAGTCTTTTATGTATAAAAATGTATTTGTTGATAATTTTAATGATAATGTTGATATTCAAAAAGGTCAATTTTCTGCTGATTATGTAGAATTGGGTTATAATCATAAATTTTATTAGAAATGTTTTTTATAACAATATTTCTAGTCTTGATTTTAATAATAAAAATTTTGTTGGTAAGGATAATGAGTATATGTCTTTACCATTTAAGTCTTCAATATATAATTAGGTTTATAAGAAGAGTAGCTTCTTAAGAGAAATGAAGGTTGCATGGAAGAAAAGTTCTGATTTGACTTCAGGCCTATTCCTAATATTGTTTATAAGATTTCATGTCATTGTGGTAAGTTTTATGTAGATCACAGTAAGTTTAGCATTAATGAAAAGATTAAAGTTCATATAAGTAGAGTTAAACATAGGTATTTTAACTCAGCTTTATATATTAATTAATTTAATACAGGTCACAGAATATTGTTTAACAACGCATCAGTTATGTTTATGAAAAGAATGAATTAAAAAGACAAATAAAGGAGAGTTTGATGATAAAATGCTTTGAATGTTAGGCTATCAATTTTACAAAGACATATTTTGATATTAAGGGAAGGTTGTGTTTGAAATAAGTTATGTGAAGATTTGTTTGTTTGTATATATATGTTTATTCTTTTAGTTTGATTTTGATTTGAGAAGGTCTATTTGTCATAGATGAAACCATGGTCATGTAAGGATTTTGGTAAAAAAATTGAATTTTATCTAGTATTGTACTGTTTTATGGTTTTGTTTTATTTATAAATATTACATTAATTTGTTTGACTTAGTTAAATTTAATGTATTCCATAGATGTTTGTGAAATTTTTACAATTTATGCTACATAAATAAATAAATCATTATATATATATATATGTTTAATGTTATATCTAATACTAACATGCAGTAAATTGTAAAAGTTTTTGTGGATTTCAGTAATTAAAACATAACAAAAGGAATTAAAAGTGATTAATTAATATCTTCATGCTATCATTTCCAAAGTTTAAGATTTTTCTATAAATATATGTTTAGGTTAAAAAGATACAGTGTATTCATTCTATCTTTTCAAACTCTTTATTTTATGTTTGAAAATGAGAGTATTCATTAAAAGTGTTTATTAATTTATAGTGCATGTGTAGTGGAGTGATCTTTAATGATTGTTATTATTAAAATATTAAAAAAAAAACATTTTTTATATTTATAAAAGCTATTTTTATTAGCCAGTTATATGTGCTTTTGCTTTGCTGTAATGAAGCTTTTATATATTGTTTTCAAAAAATAAATATTTGAAAATAAAAAATTATTTGGAGTAGTGTAGTTTATTGGTTTAAAATAAATATTTTACAAATATATTGCATAAATAAGTTTAAGTATATAAACAAATGATTGAAAATTACAATTTTTTTTATTTTTGAATAGACAAACTCAAAAAATTTCCAAGACCAAACAGCCCACTAATCAGAAACTGTCACTTTTTTTGTGATTGAAATGGGGGGCTTTTGTCACCTCTTTGGTATGCAAATTAATGTTTTAATCTTTTATAGATTTGTACAATACTGACATTTTCAGATTTTTTAAACTAATCATTTCAATAATCACTTCTATGTAAAAAATGTGTGTAATAATGTAGCATTATAGATAACTAAAAAATAGTAAACAAAAGCCAAAAACAATAGCAGTGGTTACCACAATGCACAAAACATAAGAAAGTAAGTGATTTGGTAGCTACTAAATCAGAACATGATAAACTGCATTCCATCTACTATTTATGAACTTTGTCATCAGTCTGTTTACATCATTTGATATTTTTTATATATAACTATTATTAGCATTGTAATTAATTTATATTAGTTATGTTTTATTAAACAAAAGTTTATTTTCTATAAAAATAAAATTCATAACATGAGGTTTTATTAGAATTACTTTGTGGATTCTTTTAAATACAATTTCTTTTTTTATTTCACTAATAAATATAAGCAATCTATAGTCAATAAAAGTTTTCTTTCCAGTCATCAACTTTGAACCTTAAGTTTATGTTTTGCTTTTGTTTGTTTTTTTGTTTTTTTGAGTGAAAGTAAATTTTAAAGATGAACTAAAATGTAAATGGCATAAACTAAGTTTTGAATAAAATTATTAACTGACATCATACTTTAGAAGCTTTTAGACATATGCCTTTGACCCCCATTGTTTAGAGTAAGCAGTAAAAAAACACACTTAAGTAATTGCATAACGATGTTACTACTTAATAGTTCTTAGAATAGTATTACTTAAACATGTTAAAAACATAATATGTTTTACTAAAATGTGTGAGTTTTTTGTTACAATAAATACCCAACTTTTAAGTATTAAAACTTTATTTTCATCTCACCGTGACATTTATCTGGCCATACAATATTTTCCATTTTATACATTCTTGATTTTTTAATATTTTATAAAAATAACCAATTGGAAATAAGCAAATTTAATATTATGGATTTTTAATGTGCCATAATATACTATACGTTAGGAGAAAATATATACATTCATAATTATAATTTAAACAAATGTTCTTTAATAGTATAAAACTTATTGATTATTAAGTACAACTTTTGTTATTTTTATTACTGTAAATAATTTGCTGTAAAATTTGTTTTTAAAGATTAATAATTCAAACTCACAATGATAATAAATATCAATAACAAAAATATAAATCGCCAAACTTGATATTAATAAAAGCATATTGTTTGTATATTAGTAAGTTTTATATAAATAATATTAAAATTACATCTAAATTATAAGTTGATTTTTAGCTCATAATTTAACTACTCAAAGCAAAGGAAATTATTTTATTCAGTGAAAGCTTTTTGGGGTTGGTTAACAAAAGAGTTGTTGCCAATAAAACATATAAGGAAACAATGTCTCTTTTTTGCCACTGAACTGCCAATTTTAGTTATCAGTAAAAGCATTTTTGTAAAAGAAAACTTTAGAAAACATAATAGATGCACTGCAGAGGTTTTACGTCTCCTCTTGAAACCCCATTAAAAAAAAAGAGAGAAATCAATAATGAATTCTTAGCTTCTCTGTAGAAAAGAAATGAATAAAATTAACAAAATCACCCCCCCCCCCAAAAAAAAAAAAATAAAGAAGAAAGGAAACTAGACAAAGAAAGAAATTTAGAAAATTGTAATTTAAAATCTAAAAGATTATTACCATATTGAGGTTTCGATTTTTTTTTTTTAATAAGAGAAAATGAGGATCAATTCAATTTTCTCTGTTTCAATTTTAGGAAATTAAAAGTCTTGTGAATTAAAGTTGCACAGAAGTGAAAGGAGCAACTGGATAAAAATTAAAACGTTATATATATATTTATTATCACAGATTGATTAACATCAGCTGATAATTAGAGATTATCAGAGCAGAAATTGTTATAGAATTTGAAAATCATGTGTTATAGTTTATTATCTGTCACAAATTGGCAACTATTATTTAAAGGCTAAGATTTTTATGCATATATGTATGTTTTTAAGCATAAAAATATCTGGTTTCATCTAGAAAAAATAGTGACATATTACATTAATTGAAAAATAATCAAATGAAGCAAAAAAAAAAAAATCATATATTGCTGAAACTTTGGATCTAAGTTTGAAGTAAAAGTTAAGATTGAGACTTAAAAGTAGGTGACTTCAATTAAATGTTTGCAACATTTAAAATTTAGCACTTTTTGTGTTTATTCGTGTAGCAAATAGATTATGCATTTTTGACTTTTTGTGCAACTGCATAAAAGATTTATGCGGAATGAACGGGAGCCAGAGCTAACTGCATAAAAGATATTATAAAAAATGAAGTCAATCGATAGAATTATTTTACAATTGGAATAGTGGTTGATTATATTTTAAACTAAAGCACATTTTTTATACATTATTATAACAGCTTTAAAAAAATAAATTGTGAAAAGTACAATCCTATTTTGCATAAAAAGATTTAATAACTTAATCTCACCGCCTAATTAAACAAATAAAATATAATCTTCTAATTATACCTTGAACAAATTTGAATTTCTCCATATATTTTCACTCTTTTAATGACTCATGTTATAAAAATGAAAAGTAAAATAGAATCTAATATAAATCCCTTATTAGCACTACTTTTAGTAATTTCGATTGGTATTAAAGCAATATCTTTCATATTATTTTAATTTTTAAGCTGAGGATAACCAGCTGTTGATTCAAAACTTTTAGTGTAATTGCCTGAAATATCTTGATCAAATCAATATAAGCAGCTACTATGTCTAAAGATTCTTTTAGTTGTGTTAATCTTTTTTAAAATCTGATTTTTGACTGGAAACAACATATTCAATTAAATTGTAAAGATTGTTTTTATTGTAATTAACAACAATTATGTTCTACAATAAATATTATAGATTATAGCCTTTTCTCTTTTCTTAATTACCAAAAAAATAAATTAGTAGAAAATATGTATAAGATTAAGTGATACAGCAACATGATCCTATTTTCTATAAATGTTTTATTAGTTTTGCCTATAGTATCTAAAACATTATATAGTATAACATTGCAAATCTAAATGAACTAATAGAATAAAAATATTGTTCAAAGCAGTCAGCTAAAAACATATTTATACTGATAAAATATTTTTTAAATCTATTTAATATATCAATATTATTGTATAAAAGTATCATTTCAAATAATTTTTTTATTAATTAAATTACAAAATTAATTAATAAATACATATAATATGATAATATAGTAAGTAAATCTATAAAACAAGTTTCAAAAATATGAAATGCTGTCTTAGTAGTGCAAAACAAATACATCCAGTAATTCAAAAAAATGTATCTATTATTAAATTAAAGAATAATATCAAAAATATATAAAAGAATCCTACAAAAACAATATAATAATAAAAATAGAAAAATAGCCACTATAATTGTGACAAAATATTTTGAAATTTCAAATATGTTAAGTGGAGATCTAAAACTTCCAATTAAATATATGAAAAATAGAAAAGCATGAGAAAATAATACAATTATTACATTTAAAAAAAAAATAACAGCAGTTGTTGATCAAATTATATAATAAATGACTAGATAATATAAATATAGCAGATGATTGGAAAGTACAATAGGGATATTGATATGTAAAAAAAGATGGAAAAGATGATATTGGTAATAACATATTTATCATTTTTTAATTATTTCTATATATGATCTTTACCAAGTTTATTACAAGTTATCTAGAAAATATTTGAACCCAACCAGATAAGCAAAACAGTCTTAGTAAAATATATCACTTATAAATAATAAAATAAATTGTAAAATGAATGTGATACATTTTATGGTGGATGTATATATATATGTATATATATGCCTGGGTCTCATTTTACACGATAGATAGGTTCCTCAGAAAACATGCACAAATGAAATCATGCAAAAATAGACATAACTTACCTTGAAAAAGGGGTGATATGGTGTGTGATTTTTCAAAAGTTGCGTAAAAGCAAAGCACCAATGTAAAATTACTTTAAAATTTGCGCAAAAAAAAAAAAAATAAGGCAATAAAATATGACTAATAAAAAATTTCAAATTTGAAAAAAAATGATACAAGACTAACTTTTTTTAACTATAATATTTAATTTTATTCAAAATAATATATTTTTATGCATAATTTACAGTACAATAATTTACATTTTTAATACACATTTTAACTATTATAGCTATTTGCCGATAAACAGGTTTGTTTGCAAACTGGTAAAAAATCAATTCTTCACAAGAGGAAATACAACTAGTGCCAACTTCTTATTTTTGTCTTTAATTTTTTAATTTTCAATTCTGTTTAAAAATCAAATTTGATTTCACATCACATTGTCACTGTAAGTAATTTTTAAATTGTTAATTACAATTAAAAATCAAATTTTAATTTTTCATTGTCAAATTTAATTGTGACCACTGTTATTAACTCATTTTTTAAAAATAAACTTGCGGACACTAAATGATTAATAATTGATTATGTTCTTTTTTAAAAAGCAAAAACAGAATGTGATTTAAAATGCAAAATTAACACGCACAATGTTTGAACAAGTTTACATTATAATCTTGTAAAATTTAATGTGTGTATACATAAAATGTGGAAATCATGATTTTAATTTCATTATTTCATAAAATCTTACTATTATAAAGCACTGAAAATATTGAAATTATTAAGATAAATGTAGAATTACAATAATGTGCTATTACTTTCACTATGACATAAGTGTGCAAAATTTATTATTTAAAGTAATAGTGCATTATTGGAGTCCGACTTCCAAAGAAACATGAATCGTGTAACTTCAAAATCATGTTATATAAATCCATGTAAAAAGAGACCCAGGTGTGTATATATATATATATATATATATATATATATACATATACATATATATATATATATATATATATTGAAAAGGTATTTGATTTTGTATGAGTTTTTTGGTCATAATTAAAACTTTGGCTCATTAATATGTAAATCTGCAATATTATCATATGTTACAGGATTTTTGGACTACATTATAAGACTGCATGGCAGCATTAGAAGAATTAATATTAATAAGAGTAGCTTAAAAAGTGATTCCATCTGTTAAAATATTTTTACAGGAATTACTCTGATAATAACAGTTTGAGCCAAATAATGAAAAGAAATGGAAATTAGTTAAGACATATATTTTACAGATGTATTTATTTTATAAATAAAGTATTACAGTTTCTGGAATTGTGTTACAACAGTTATCAAAAAAAAAAGCTAAAAAATACTAAAAAGACTAAATTAAACTTGAATTGTTTTTATTATAACTATAAAACTTTGGTAATATTATTAATACAAACGAAACCATAATGGGTAATATTAATCAAAAATTAAATTTAGATGAAATATTTTTCTAGAAATAAAATCATATTAAAAGTAAATATGCCTATGTGTTTGAAACTTTTTTTTGATAAATATATTTTATCAGAGATTTCTTATAAACATGAGTCATGATTATTTAACAGAAAAGCAATCAATATTGAAACTTCACATCATGCAGAAAGATATAGACATGATTTTTTTAGAATAATAAAAATGAATGAAAAAAAAAATTATGTGAGTATAAAAGAAAATATACTTTATTAACATTATGAATGGTTTAAAACTCTAAAATAGTATAGAGTTTGATATGTAATTGGAAGAGATTACAAGATATAGAGAATGGAGATAATAAAATAAACTTCAAGAAGTCATAAAATGTTAGAACAAGTTAACATGTGAAATGGTTATAACAGAGAAAAATGTTCACCAGAAATATGTGAAGAGAAGAAGTGATAGAAGAGAGAATGTTGATTAAACTTAGAAAGATATTTATCCTGCATTAAGTTCATGAGTATTAAAAATGATGACAGTTTCAATGCCTCAAAAAAAAAAAAAAAGTAAATTGATGATAATTAGGAAATGACTACTTTTTTTTTATTTTAATCTTTTTAATTGCAGAACTGTTAACTTTAGATATTTCTTTTTCTTATTAAACTTTACACACATAACCAGGCTAACTTAAAAATCCAAAGTAATAATTTACTGTTTAATAGCTGGTGAAATACATCATGTATAATTTGATTAACAATTATCAATTTTTTTGTACTCACACATTTAATCCAAACCACTTCAGATAAATATACCAATGACTATTATTAATCAATTAAATTAGAAATTAACTTTGTCTGTGTCAAATGTCTTTGTTCATATGTTTCAAAAATGTTAAGTGAAATTAAGATTTTAAATATATTTTAAAATCCTATTTTTAATGTAATTTTATTTTAACCTTGATGTGCATGGACTATTATCTGTTTAATAATATGTTTGGCACTCTTAACAATAATTTAAAAGCTATTATATTTATAAATATATATTAATATTCCTTTCTAATAAATTTATTCTGCATATAGGTGCAAACATGCAATTTTAACAGAAGACTTGAACTATGATGTTTTGTTTCTTTCAACACTTGTGAGAAAGTTCCCATATGACAAAATCAATCAATTTTAATCATTGGTATAAGAATAAAATGTTCTCTGAATTTTTTTCATTTAGTATTTGTAGTTAAATTCCCCATATAATCCAATGCAAACTAATTTTTAATGGCAGTTATTTTCTGCTGATACATTTCACATTTCAAAAAGTAAATGATAATTACATATCTCAAACAGTAAGTATAACATAATGTAATCTATTTCACTCAATCACCCTTATTTTTAAAATAACTTGTAATAATATATTTGTTGAATCAAATATTTCCCTTGTGAAACTATCTAGAGCAGTCTAAAACATAACAATTCTTAGCAATAAGAGTAGTGGTATAATACAGAATAAATATATCATCACTTAAAGTTTGCAATATCATATATTCATATTTACAATTATTCACTTTTGTTTATAATTATTGTTATGTAACAGATGTTACTTTTTTTATTATACATACTGTAACGTATTATTATGTAAATGAGAAATCTTCTAGTTATAGTGAGCAATGTTTATTGCAAGACAGGCAATTTAGATTATTTTCATAATTACTTTTATAAATGTTAGAGCATAATGATTTTTATGTTTTTAATTAAAACATTCAATCAGTTTTCTAAGTAAAATCAACTCATTATTGATTAAAATAACAATTTATTTGTTATTTAACCATCAACATCTTTAGAAATATTTAAATTTTGGTAAAGGTATTACAAATAACTAGCTTGGGCAACCAACTGATCATAATCTCCTTTCACAGTGGATTCGTTGTTTTATATAGTTCTTCCAAAATCATATCTTATGTTTAAACAGTCAATCTTAGCTTAAGATTGAACTTCATGGTTCTATCCACTTACCAAGTACTGACCTATGTTCAAATCCTATAACAGAATTACCTTTTTGACCGTGATAAATGTTTTAATTTACACTTGTATGATCGGCATGACTGTCACGTCAAGCAAGAAGCAAATATAGACTCATTATTTAAGTCTATATTCCTGATCGAACATGGAGATTACAAACGTAAAATTCCAGTGTTATTTTTCCCAACCAGACACTCTTTGACTGCTGGATACTCCATTCATAAGAATGATTCAAAGAAACAATCCAGCGATTAAAATATTTATAAAATTTTCGACATTTAATATTACTGTACTAGATTGACACATGTACCTTTTACTAGAATTAATGTCCACTTAATATTTGATCAGCCTTATGGGTATATCATTCTAATTAGTATGGTGGAGAAAGAAAGATGAGATGTAAAGAGCTATTCATTAATAAATACAGTTTAATACAATACACTAAAATACACATTAAAAATATAATATTTAAACATAAAATAAGAAATCACTAAAATAATACAATTATATTTAATTTAACCATTCACACTAAATAATAATGGTTCTTAATTTATATGTAGGTATTCGGAGAGCTAAGAGTTCTTTTCTCCACATATTATTTGCTACAGAAAACTACTAATTATTTGTTCACTAAGATTGACGTTTTACAATTGCATTATAATTTATTTTGGCCATTTTAAGAAAGTGTGTGCATGCATGATATATTTAAAGTTTAATTACTTAGGTTTTCTGGACTTGGATGACTAAATGGTAAACCATCATGTGGATTATTCCACTTCTTTTGGAGAGATGGTAGTTCTTGGAATCCGGCTCAGATTATTTCATACAGCTTACTTTTATTATATTATTTGCGGCTTCAATGATAGGGAAGGTGAACTATCAGGCAGGTGCTATCTCTGCTATTACTTCATGGGGTGAGATGACATTACACCGCAGGTGGGCATGGATCAACTGGCATCTGTTTGTAGCCCCTTATGCCTGCATTCTTGATGCTTCAAATTCTTGGTACGTTTGGTTCATATTTAAAAAAACAGTTCTCAAACTAATGTCTTTCAGCTCAGCCGACTCAAGAAGAACTCAAACATGGCTCCTTTCCTTCACAACTTCTTACTTAATTGTCCCAGAATTCTTTTCTTATTTTCTTTGATTGTTTTTTTTGGAATGTCATTAATTACATTTCACACCTTTATTTTACTTTCATAAAATACTAAATTTCTTCTTGTTTTTTTTTTCTATTTCTTTTTTTATTTTACTTCCATAATTATTGGCTTTATTTTTATTTGTCTTTAATAAAATAATTTTCTCCTATTTACACACTCTTTCTTTTACATACATATACATATATTTCGGACGTTCACATGTGTAGTTTGAAGAGATGATCTTTATCTTTTTTTGTAAATCTATTTATTTTATTTTATAACTGCAACTGAATTTTATGATTGCTAATTCTACAATCATTAACTCATTTTTTATTTACTTTTCCCTTTAAGACTTGATCATCAACTTTGATGCTCCTATTCTAATATTCCCCTAACTTTAATATTCTTAACATTTTAAGAAGTTTGACTTTGGAAGGTGAAAGATAAGAATCTTTGGTTGTTTACCTTCCTTCACTTTCTTTAATTACTATAATTGATTCTGCTTTTAATTGCATTCCTCAACTACCATTTTGATTTTTTAATTACCTTTCACTTAAAATAAATTTCTTTTCTTCCTACATTTATTATCCAATTTCTATAAATTAATTTACATATGAAACTCACATTTAATATTATACCTTACATATATATGAAATGTACACATGTGTGATCACAGTATTTGTGATTATCACTATATAAATATATATATATATATATATATATGAGATGGCACACCTAAAAGCTATAAAATATTAATTTTTCAATATTATAATTTTTTTTTATTAAAGTAAATAGTGTGAAGGTCATATATATATATATATATATATATATATATATAGTATATATATATATATATATATATATATATTTATATATATTAATATATATAATAGTAATAATAAAAGTCAGATGTCACATGACTTATATATAGCTTGCACTTACAAATATGTAAAATTAAGAGCATGCTATAAGCTCTAAAACAAGCTCTTTTTATTTATGATAAATGCTACTACAAGAGAAGGCATTCAAATCATTTTTATCTTGAATTGAACTCATTGCCAGACCGGTTTTGACCTATGGGTCTCTTTAGTGAGGAGTAGGGACATTTAGATTCAAAAAAGCAACTCAAGCAAAGCATTTATCTAAAAGTTAATTGTTAGAAGAAGATCTGAAACCTTTAGACATCTACATATCTTTAAAGTCACCTCTCCATCTGAAAAAAATCACACTGGGCCTGAACTTCATTCAGATACTACATATATTATTAGGCTTT
This sequence comes from Epiperipatus broadwayi, assembly GCA_028023455.1. Taxonomy (NCBI): domain Eukaryota; kingdom Metazoa; phylum Onychophora; class Udeonychophora; order Euonychophora; family Peripatidae; genus Epiperipatus; species Epiperipatus broadwayi. The sequence continues at coordinate 924 of JAQFVV010001820.1, read as the reverse complement.
GCCATTTAATTTAGTCAAAGTCTCAACAGCTATATACTAATAGTAATAATAAAAAAGTCAGGATGTCACATGACTTATATATAAGGCTTGCACTGTTAAGTATATAAAATTAAGAGCATGCTAATAAGCTCTAAACAACTTTTTATTTATGATAAATGCTACTACAAGAGAGGCGCATTCAAATCATTTTTATCTTGGATCGTCCCCCATCCCCACACTGGTTTTAAGCCAATGGGTCATTTCAGTGAGAAGTTGGGGACATTAGATCTCAAAAAATAATTAAATTTTAGATAAATGCTTTGCTTAAGTTGGTTTTTTTGAATCTAATGTTCCTACTCCTCACTGAAAAGAGACTTATAGGTCAAACTGGTTCTGGGGATGGAGACATCAAAGTTAAAAATGGATTTGAATGCATTCTCTTATAGTAGCATTTATCATAAATAAAAAAAGCTTGTTTAGGAGTTCGCTTTAATATGACATAATTTTACATATTTATAAATTTAAAATATTCTATAAGTCATGTATTTGATATTTTATAATTGTATTATATTATTATTATTATTATTATTATTATTATTATTATTATTATTATTATTATTATTATTATTATTATTATTATTATTATTATTATTATTATTATTATTATTATTATTTGCTGTTGGGGCTTTGGCTAAATTAAATGCCTAAGTACTTACTAATCTATGGAGTCTTTGAATGAAGTCAAGGCCCATATGATTTTTTCAGTTGGAGAGATAACTTTAAAGACATGTAGATGTCTAAAAGTTTCAGATCTTCTTCTAACAATTAACTTTTAGATAAATGCTGTGCTTGAGTTGTTGTCTTTTTGAATCTAATATCCCAAATCCTCACTGAAGAGACACATAGGTCGAAATCGGTGCTGGGGATGGAGACAATCCAAGATAA
>JAQFVV010001819.1:0-45447 GCA_028023455.1 Epiperipatus broadwayi | reverse complement strand
TAAACAGAAAAGAATGGGTCAACAATTACATGCTTTACTTGTTTGTGTGTTGATAGAAAGGTAATACACACATTTAAACTATTTAATATTTAATTTTTTCTTTAAAAAGCAAAGTTATAATGCATACATATAGGCAATGTATGTGTAAATTATTTAATTGTTTTATATTTCAAATATTCAACATTTTAACTTTCTTTAAAACTAAGCTATGCTTGATCAATTCTAACATTTTTTTTCTATACTTTTATTTTGCTTTTCTTTAATTATAAGTGGGATTTAAAAGTTACAGATTTAATTAAATAATTGGGTTATAATTCCTAAGCTAGCAATCATATTATTTAAGGTTAGTTTATGAATGATTTGAAAGAATGCAGGATGTGTGTACATTACATACAAAATTTTACATTTCCTAAATATTGAAAGAAAAGGAAGTATTAAATCTGTTAAATTATTTTTTTTTGTACAATTTTTTTTTGTTAAAACAGGAAATCTGTTTAATCAGATATCGATCTTTGTAGTAAATTTTTTGTAAATGATTGTCACTTTGGAGCTATAATTTTTGAAATTGTCTTATCAAGATCTAAAGAAGGAAGCTCAAAGATTTGAAGTGTTACCTGGATGTTAAAAAGAAAGAAAAAACAAAAGAAAGGAAATAAGAATTGAGTCTATTTTTTTTTTTAAAACAAAAGTGTCTGGAAAAAGGATTAAACTTTTCAGTTGAAAAATACTTTGGTTGAAAATAAATTAGAGATCTAATTAAAACAAATTTGTCCAAAAATAGCAAGTGATGCTATCTCTGATTGGTTAAGTTAGCTAAAAATTGGATATAAAAAGCTGTCTTAGATTATTATTATGGTGATTGATTCAGATTATTAAACTATAATATTGAACGTTGAAAATAAAAAAAAAATGGCTTGCTAGAAAAATTATATGTATATTCCATCGATTCCGGACCATCTGGGGAAGCTGCACATCACATAGGAAAGAAAAGATGTGTCTAAAATAATATTCTACACCTTTCAACTGACCAGATAAATAAGATGTTTTTAATAGAAGTAAGAAAGCATTCACCTGCATTCAAAGAAGATGAATTAATCTACTGATAAATATTAATCATCAAGTCCAATTAATTGTTACAACAACTGATTTTAAACTCAAGAAAATTTACAAATGGGGAAACAACTGCTGTATTTCATCCACATGCTTGACAGGAAAAGAAGAAAAATTAATATAATGATTTCCAAATTATCCACTAAAGCAAATAACCTCAATAGAGTCACCATCATCAAATAGTTATCCACCTCAAGAAAGAGATTGTTCCCAGTAAAACGGAAATGGTAGCTGAGAAATATAAACATTATACAAGACAAGTTTGAACCCTTGGAAATTCGTCACAAACAAAAGATCGGTAATATGACTTTTTATATCTATTTTCTTTATGATATCAGTCTTAATAAACATTTTAGCAATAAAGTGGTATATTTTATTTAAAGAACTTTTAAAGACTATTCAGATCGATTAAAAACAAGAATGTCTTACTAATAATAACTTTGAGCTTCATAAATTATCTTGAATGTATCAAAATTATATGTTTATTAATTTTACAGTTATGAAATATGAATATGTAAAACAATTTTTTTTTTTTTATGGTATTATGATTTTAGTTTTAACTAATATTATTATTTTGGTTTTAATAATATTTTGTTATTATGGGATAAAACACGCACATACATAATGATATTTTTATATGTGTAAAATTGGGAGTGAATGTGGAATAACAAGTAGTGTTAGAATATTAGATTAGTTTGTTTCATTAAGTATAGCATTTTTGAGGTAGAAGAGAGGGGGGAGAAATAATTTAAAACTTGTTTCTAAAACTTGCTCTTTCAATTTTACTAACATTTCTATTTATATTCTATTTACATGTTGGATTTTAAAGTATGTGTGCCAATGAGCAGATAATATTTTTTTTTAATACTTTTCTCATGGAGTGAAAATCATGGTCAATGTGACGTCCAACTTAATACAAAATACATTTGAAGGGAAAGGGGGAAGAACTTAAAATTAATCTGAGGATTGTAATATAATCAATTATTATTATTATTATTCATGTCAATTTTCATATTTATCTAGAAATTTTTATGTATATGTTAGAAATGTAGTAATAAATATTAGTTTGTTTTATTAAACGAGGCGTATATATTTCATTAAGTGTAGTCTTTGTTAAGTGTGATTATTCATCATCATCAATGGTTGAATATTAGTTATTTAAGATATAAGTAAATATGCTAAAATTAAGCAATAATTATGAATTTCTTTATAAAATTTAGTTTTATGTTTAGGCTTAGTCCTAGAGCTGTAGTTGAAACCCTTGTCATTATCGTTATTATTATCATCATCATCATCATCATCAACGTTTTAATTAATGAGCTGTTTAACTGTTTAAAGGCCATAAATAAATATTGATTTTATAATATTTAGTGATCTCTTAGTATTATTATAACCACATCCCATCATCTATTTCATGCAAGGATGAGTGAATTGCCATCCTAAATTAGTTATATATAATCTGAGCTAGTGAACTTATAAAACTATTGAAACACATTTGTTATGTTAAGATCTGAGAAATGATTTATGTCTAATATACTCCACTTTGGTTTAAAGATGTTTTACTTTTACCTAAATATTAGTGCTTATAGTGATATGGCTCCCTAAGCACGATCTCTCTTTTTATTAGAAATAAAGTACCAAAAAGGGATTCAAACCCGGTACATGTGAAAGGTTATCAGATATAACCGTGTCTAGATTCAGATAATCTAGTGGCGCCCTGCTAGACCATATTCACTTAGTATTTGTTTAAACATGCACTTAACATCAAACCAAGAAATGAAAGTGGATAAAACCTACTGCCTGTATACCTGAGTTATATTTTATTGAATTACTAGTGTACTCACTTCACGTGATTTCCATATACCTGAGTTATAATACTGGTTATTAATAATTTGCTTATAATTCTTGATATTTGGACTCTCTGGTATAGTAATATTTCTTTTGAGTCACTTTAATTATGTTACAATGGACACCCAACTGGGGCCTGATATTTTACCATATACCTGAAAAAGAGAGTCTATAGAATGATGGGAGATGTGTGGTTAAAAATAGAGAAATTTTTTTTTAGTAAAATTTTTTTTTTCAGTAAAAATTTTTTTTTTGTCTTACAAAATTTTCTTGGCCAAACAGTCTTATTTTAGATGATGATGTTTAATATGATTTAATTTTTCATTGATGATGATAAAATGGGTACAGCCATAAAACAGCTTAGTTTTTTTTTTTTTTTTTTTATCAATTTTGAAAATAGAGATGAATATCACAACTTAAGACAAAGGTGAAATAAATAATAGATTTTTTTTTGTGGAACATTAAAATGATTTATTGCCAGATAGGATAGGCATAGTAATAGTGATGAATTATGGAATAGTAGTCTCATGTGTGTTTGGGGAGTTCATTTTGTAAAAAGTCTATGATTTTAGAGGTTTGATTGGATGGTTGATCGTTGGAGTTTGGTTGGTTAGATTGCAGTTTTGATGATGAGTGAGGAGTTTTGTCATTGCCTTGAGAATGCTATGTATTTCGTGTAACTTATGAATGATCAAACCCATTCACTGCTCCAACCCAATTTATATGTTATCTTTATTTTATCATGAAGCAGTTAACAGCAGACCTGCCATGATATCAGCCTATAAGTCTCCAAGAGAGAGAGCATGGCATAGTTTTCCAATCCAGTTTATATGTTATTCTTATTTTATCATGAAGCAGTTAACAGTAGTCCTGCCATGATATCAGCCTATAAGTCTCCAAGAGAGAGAGCAAGGTTTCGTTTTTGTAGTCTATAATAAGCAGGGCATTCCTTGATACTTGCCACATAAGACTCCAAGAGAGAGAGCAAGGCATAGTTTATCTATTTTAGCCCCTAAGACTTAATACATCTTTTATTGCAACAGAGTTTGCTTCATTCAATCAAGGGTTGTGGTAGTTAATAGTGATCGAATTGGGATGATCTTCTGAGTGCTCGTGATGCATTGTGTGATTATAGTGCTGTGACTGAATTCTTTTATTTATCTCAAGATTGTGAACTGCTAGTCATTCTGTGGACTGTCAATATCTGTCGGATTTCTGGGAGAATGGATGAATGTATAATTTGGGCTATTACAGACAGACATGCACTATATAGATTATTGTTGTGTAGTTCATTAAATAAGGATATTAACAATTTTTTTTTTGTTGTATTTGTAAATGCATAATAAGGTGAAAATCAAATCAGTCAGTTGGTCAGAATAGGTGTCAGACAGGGAGAAGATGTGTGGATTTTTGATGGTCAGGGAAGTACAGATGGGATATACATAGTTTTATAACATGAGTGAACTAAATTATAGTATGGAAGAGGTTATGGAAGAGGAAGGTGCCCCAATACCAGGAATCAGTGATCGTTTTCATACTGAAGAAGAGGATGGGGAGGTTTTCTTAAAAACACAAAAGGAAAGAGAGGAAGTAGAGGAAGATGCCTTTAATGTTAGTAGCAGTAATACGGCCTCAAGTGTGGAAGTAGATGAGGAGTCAGAAGTGGGCCAGGCTCAAATAGCAAAGATGGCACCATCAGACATGGACATGATAATGCAGATGCTCAGAAGTATGAGAGAAGATAGTAAGCAAAGTATAGAGAGTCTAAGAGAAGATAGTAAGCAAAGTATAGAGAGTCTAAGAGAAGATAGTAAGCAAAGTATGGTAAATCTAGAACAAAAGATAGAGAAAAATATAGAAAATCTAAGAGAAGATAGTAAGCACAGTATAATAAGTATAGAGAGTCTAAGAGAAGATAGTAAGCACAGTATAATAAGCATAGAGAGTCTAAGAGAAGAGAGTAAGAAAAGTATGGAAAGTCTAGGACAAAGGATATGTCAATCCATAGAGAGCATAATAGAAGGTAGTCAAAGATCACTAGTGTTAAAAGATAAGCGGGATTGTCAGACTACTGATAATAGAGAAAGGAGCGAGAGATTAGAGGAAGAAATAGGTAAATCAGCTAATATACTGATAGAGGAGAGTAGATCACAAGAAGTGGAAAGGCCAATAGTAGCCATAAAATCTAATCTCTCAGTAAAAAGAATACATGAGGTGATGGACAGAGAGCAGATTGGGATAGATCATGAAGTGAAAAGAAGGAAACGAGAATTGGAAGAAAAACTTCATGCATCCAATAAGATGATTGATTTAAGAGAGGCAATAAGGAAGATGAAACCAGTTATTTTAGAAAGAGAACAAAAGTTTCAACAGTCTGTAGTTCTCAATCTAGTAACAAACCAGCATGTGTGGTTTCAAAAATCTGTCTTCTTAAATAGATTGGAGATACCTTATATATGGTATAGAGAGGCAATCTCTCTGAAAAATGTAAATGTCCAAATCTCTCTGAAAAATTCAACTGCTCTGGAAAAGTCAAAAATAAGTTATATCTGGTACAGAGAGGCAATCTCTCTGAAAAATGTAAATGTCCAGTGTGTATCAGACAGAGAATCAATCTCTCTGAAAAATTTAAATGCTCTGTTAAATTTAAATGTGCCTTATATTTGGTACAAAGAGTCAACCTTTTTAGAGAGTTTAAAAATAAATTATACATGGCCCAGAGAATCAATCTCTCTGGAAGATTTAAGGATGAATTATATATGGTACAGAGAGTCAATCTCTCTGAAGAGTTTAAATGTCCATTATATATGGGTCAGAGAATCTATCTCTCTGAAAAATGTAAATGCTCTGGAAAATTTAAATGTGCCTTATATATGGTACAAAGAGTCAACCTTTCTAGAAAATTTAAAAATAAATTATACATGGCCCAGAGAATCAATCTCTCTGGAAGATTTAAGAATGAATTATATATGGTACAGAGAGTCAATCTTTCTGGAAAGTTTAAAAATAAAGTATGTATGGTATAGAGAGTCAATCTCTCTGAAAAACTTCAAGGCATATTATGTATGGTACCAAGAGTCCATATTTCTAAATGGAGTTTGTAATAGGAGGTTATATAAAATAATTCCTCCAGATATGTTTTATAAATATCCAGTCAAGATGAAAAATGGAAATATTAAAAAGGGACTGGATGTACAGGTGCATTTTTATGCAGACCACAATATGGTTTGAAAAGAAAAAGCCATTCCAAATTACCAAGAAAATAGGAGAGAATGCCTTTATGCTTGCTGCTCTTGATGGGAATAAGGGGACCTATAATGCTAGGAGTTTGATCCCTTATACTTCAGCAGAATAGCCTGGCAAAGATCTCCAAATAAATTACTTTTAGGTTTTTTTTTAATGAAAAATATATTTACCAGTAGTTAATTTTTTTTTATATATATTATAAGTGTTTATTATTATTAGTGTATTTATTAGTTAGGATTTTTTTTTTAAAAATATAGTTAAAACAAAAGTGCTGATGATTTTATCCGAAGGGGGAGAAAGTTGTGCCATTACAATTTGGTCACTAGCCAAATTTATAGTAATGTGCATGTAGAAAAGGTCAAACAAAATCATCATCACAATTTTATATAACCATAAAGGAAGTTGTAGGGCATCCAAGTTCAAACCCTACAAGGTCCAGTTCTAAAAGCTTTAAACAGAGAAAGAATGGGTCAACAATTACATGCTTTACTTGTTTGTGTGTTGATAGAAAGGTAATACACACATTTAAACTATTTAATATTTAATTTTTCTGTTAAAAAGCAAAGTTATAATGCATACATATAGGCAATGTATGTGTAAATTATTTAATTGTTTTATATTTCAAATATTAAACATTTTAACTTTCTTTAAAACTAACCTATGCTTGATCAATTCTAACATTTTTTTTCTATACTTTTATTTTGCTTTTCTTTAATTATAAGTGGGATTTAAAAGTTACAGATTTAATTAAATAATTGGGTTATAATTACTAAGCTAGCAATTATAGTATTTAAGGTTAGTTTATGAATGATTTGAAAGAATGCAGGATGTGTGTACATTACATACAAAATTTTACATTTCCTAAATATTGAAAGAAAAGGAAGTATTAAATCTGTTAAATTATTTTTTTTTGTACAATTTTTTTTTGTTAAAACAGGAAATCTGTTTAATCAGATATCGATCTTTGTAGTAAATTTTTTTGTAAATGATTGTCACTTTGGAGCTATAATTTTTGAAATTGTCTTATCAAGATCTAAAGAAGGAAGCTCAAAGATTTGAAGTGTTACCTGGATGTTAAAAAGAAAGAAAAAACAAAAGAAAGGAAATAAGAATTGAGTCTATTTTTTTTTTAAAACAAAAGTGTCTGGAAAAAGGATTAAACTTTTCAGTTGAAAAATACTTTGGTTGAAAATAAATTAGAGATCTAATTAAAACAAATTTGTCCAAAAATAGCAAGTGATGCTATCTCTGATTGGTTAAGTTAGCTAAAAATTGGATATAAAAAGCTGTCTTAGATTATTATTATGGTGATTGATTCAGATTATTAAACTATAATATTGAACGTTGAAAATAAAAAAAAATGGCTTGCTAGAAAAATTATATGTATATTCCATCGATTCCGGACCATCTGGGGAAGCTGCACATCACATAGGAAAGAAAAGATGTGTCTAAAATAATATTCTACACCTTTCAACTGACCAGATAAATAAGATGTTTTTAATAGAAGGAAGAAAGCATTCACCTGCATTCAAAGAAGATGAATTAATCTACTGATAAATATTAATCATCAAGTCCAATTAATTGTTACAACAACTGATTTTAAACTCAAGAAAATTTACAAATGGGGAAACAACTGCTGTATTTCATCCACATGCTTGACAGGAAAAGAAGAAAAATTAATATAATGATTTCCAAATTATCCACTAAAGCAAATAACCTCAATAGAGTCATCATCATCAAATAGTTATCCACCTCAAGAAAGAGATTGTTCCCAGTAAAACGGAAATGGTAGCTACAGAAATATAAACATTATACAAGACAAGTTTGAACCCTTGGAAATTCGCCACAAGCAAAAGATCGGTAATATGACTTTTTATATCTATTTTCTTTATGATATCAGTCTTAATAAACATTTTAGCAATAAAGTGGTATATTTTATTTAAAGAACTTTTAAAGACTATTCAGATCGATTAAAAACAAGAATGTCTTACTAATAATAACTTTGAGCTTCATAAATTATCTTGAATGTATCAAAATTATATGTTTATTAATTTTACAGTTATGAAATATGAATATGTAAAACAATTTTTTTTTTTTATGGTATTATGATTTTAGTTTTAACTAATATTATTATTTTGGTTTTAATAATATTTTGTTATTATGGGATAAAACACGCACATACATAATGATATTTTTATATGTGTAAAATTGGGAGTGAATGTGGAATAACAAGTAGTGTTAGAATATTAGATTAGTTTGTTTCATTAAGTATAGCATTTTTGAGGTAGAAGAGAGGGGGGAGAAATAATTTAAAACTTGTTTCTAAAACTTGCTCTTTCAATTTTACTAACATTTCTATTTATATTCTATTTACATGTTGGATTTTAAAGTATGTGTGCCAATGAGCAGATAATATTTTTTTTTTAATACTTTTCTCATGGAGTGAAAATCATGGTCAATGTGACGTCCAACTTAATACAAAATACATTTGAAGGGAAAGGGGGAAGAACTTAAAATTAATCTGAGGATTGTAATATAATCAATTATTATTATTATTATTCATGTCAATTTTCATATTTATCTAGAAATTTTTATGTATATGTTAGAAATGTAGTAATAAATATTAGTTTGTTTTATTAAACGAGGCGTATATATTTCATTAAGTGTAGTCTTTGTTAAGTGTGATTATTCATCATCATCAATGGTTGAATATTAGTTATTTAAGATATAAGTAAATATGCTAAAATTAAGCAATAATTATGAATTTCTTTATAAAAATTAGTTTTATGTTTAGGCTTAGTCCTAGAGCTGTAGTTGAAACCCTTGTCATTATCGTTATTATTATCATCATCATCATCATCATCATCAACGTTTTAATTAATGAGCTGTTTAACTGTTTAAAGGCCATAAATAAATATTGATTTTATAATATTTAGTGATTTCTTAGTATTATTATAACCACATCCCATCATCTATTTCATGCAAGGATGAGTGAATTGCCATCCTAAATTAGTTATATATAATCTGAGCTAGTGAACTTATAAAAATATTGAAACACATTTGTTATGTTAAGATCTGAGAAATGATTTATGTCTAATATACTCCACTTTGGTTTAAAGATGTTTTACTTTTACCTAACTATTAGTGCTTATAGTGATATGGCTCAAAAAGCAAAATCTCTCATTTTTATTAGAAATAAAGTACCAAAAAGGGATTCAAACCCGGTACATGTGAAAGGTTATCAGATATAACCGTGTCTAGATTCAGATAATCTAGTGGCGCCCTGCTAGACCATATTCACTTAGTATTTGTTTAAACATGCACTTAACATCAAACCAAGAAATGAAAGTGGATAAAACCTACTGCCTGTATACCTGAGTTATATTTTATTGAATTACTAGTGTACTCACTTCACGTGATTTCATATAATACTGGTTATTAATACATTGCTCATAATTTGCTTATAATTCTTGATAGTGTTATATTTTGAACCTTTACTTAATACAGCATTCAACAATCCAATCGGTTAAATATATATATATATATACACTACACTCACACACACATTTTTGCAGAAAAGGAAAAACTTTATATTATGAATTCTTTGTTTGAAAAAAATGTTGAAAGGAAATGGACATGGAAGCATCCAAATAAAGATACAGTGGAATTGGGTTATATTTTGACTAACAAAAAATACATATTTTAAGACTGTAATGTTCTTAATAAATTTAACACAGGAAGTGATCATCGATTAGTAAGATATAAGATACGTGTTAATGCAAAACTAGAGAGACAAAAATTATTAAGAAAAACAATATTTACAGTTGGTATTCCTAATCTTCAGAAACATTCTAATGAATTTAAATTAATGCATCATTTTTGTATATCTTCATGTTCCTTCTTTTCTTTATAAATTCTCTAGTCTCAGTAGAAATTTTATTAGTCAATTGCTGCTTTTTTCTACCAGCTATCTTTGTTGCAGTTTTTAAAAGTATATCAGTTATTTCCTATTAATGTCATTCAAATCTGAATTATGTTCAAAATCAACTAATATTTGAAAACAATTTGTAAGTTTTAAAAAGAAATGAATATCTTGAATTTTTCGAAATGTTGCAGAAAAGAGTTGAAAATGATATAAGAAAGTATAATTGTGAACTAGCAAGGAAAGCTGTAGAAGAGAATAAAAGTCTAAAGAGTGTAAAACAACATTTTGGCATTGGTAGGAAATTTATATCTGCAATAAAAAAATGATGGCATTATTACCAAAAAAAAGAGATGGTATCATGAAATATGTAGAAGACTGCTATCAAGAATTATATAGAAGACTGCTATCAAGAATTATATAGTAATAAAGAACAAGTGCCTCCTATACCTATTATATCTTCTGAATTGCCCAAAATTTTGAATGAGGAAGTGAGACATGCAATTAAATTTATGAAGAAAGGGAAGGCTCCAGGTAATGATGGAATTATAATTGATATATTAAAAGAAGCAGGTGAAGAAATAGAATTTTTTTCAGCAAAGTTATATACCAAATGTCTAAATGATAAAGATGTACCAGATGATTAGAAGAATGCAGTATTAATATTAATATTTTAAAAAGGTGATAAAGAAGATATTAGAAATTACAGACCTATCAGTCTTTTATCAGTTTTATACAAAATTTTTACTAAGATAATTACAACTCGTCTACAGAAAAGACTGGATTTCCACCAACCAAGAGAACAAGCTGGATTTGAAAGTGGTTTTAGTATAGTAGATCATATCAGGGTAATGAGAGAAGTTATAAAAAGAACAAATGAATATGAGTTGCTATTAAATATGCTTAGGATTTGTAGATTATGAAAAGGCATTTGATTCTATAAACATTTCTTCAGTGATTAAAGCATTGGATCATCAAGGTGTAGATCTAGGATATTGTCATATTTTAAAGAATATTTATAAACATGTAACAGCAACAATTGGATTACATAATGATAGTAGGAAAATCACCATTGAAAAGGGTGTAAGACAGGGTGATTCCATATCTCTAAAACTTTTTTCAGTAGTGCTGCAAGAAGTATTTTGTGGATTAAAGTGGGAAGCTAAAGGAGTAAAAGTAAATGGAGATTATTTAAGTCATTTAGATTTTGCACATGATGTAGTTGTTCTTGCAAATAATGCTTTAGAGCTACAGGAAATGATGCAGGAGTTATCAGATGAAAGTAGGAAAGTAGGACTAAAGATAAATGTTAAAAAGACTAAAGTAATGTTTAATAGGTTTTCTCAAAATATGAAAATAAAAATTGATTGTGATGAGTTAGAAGAAGTTAACACTGACAAATACCTTGGTCAGATTATTAATACAGATGAAAGCATAATGGATGAAATTAATCATAGAATTAAACTTGGTTGGAGTGTTTTTGTTAGAAATAACTTGATACTAAAAGGAAATATGCCTATGTGTTTAAAGAGGAAGGTTTTTAATAAATGTGTTTTTCCAGTTCTTACTTATATATCTGAGACTTGGACACTTAATAGAAGAGCAATACTGAGACTTCAGACCACTGAAAGAAGTATGGAGAGATGCATGTTGGGAGTAACAAGAAGAGATCGAAAATGCAATGTATGGGTAAGAGAACAAACAGGTGTTACTGACCTCATTGAAAAAATTAAAAGACTGAAGTGGAGTTGGGCTTAACATATTGCTAAAATATATGATGACAGATGGACAATTGAAATTTTGAACTGGATTCCAAGAGATTGTAAAATACCCAGAAAGAGACCACATGTGAGATGGGTAGATAAAATAAGAAAGTGTGCAGGGGTGATGTGGTGAAGAGAAGCTAAAAATATAAAAAGATGGATTGAATTTGGAGAGACCTTCATCCTGCAGTGGATTGATAATGGTTGATTATGATGATGATGATGATGATGATGATGATATATACACATTATATTTTATTTTGTATTAAGAAGTACATTATATTATAGGTTGTATTAAGAGATTTAATAGTGCATATATATATATATTATTTCTGGAGCTTCCGTGTAATAAAAATGTAATAACTAAATATCTGCTATTTCAGTACAATAACAAGTACTTTCATCAGAGCTTCTTTTTCTCAAATCATAAGAATGTATTTGGTAAGATTTAAAATCTTTTGTTATTTTTTCCTCATTCTCAAATTTCAATCAATTGAGAAATTTTAAAAAATATTTTATCCTCCAATAGCTTTTTCCAAATGTTCTTAGGCCTTTTAAAATCTTTATAGCTTCCTTTAGAAGTCTCTTGTCATAATATTCTTCAATTTTTGCCAGAATATGTGCTTTATTAAAATTGATATTATATATTTAGTTAATTTAATGAGGAATTAGATTTTTCTCAAACTGCCAAAATGTGTTCTTTCTTTTTTATGTTTATGCTATGATTGATCTGTCCAATGTAAGAATGTAAACAAATTCCACAATGGAATTTCATGAGACTCCAAAGGAATTTTAATTTTATTCTTATGATTTGAGAAAGAAGTTCTGAGGAAGTAAAATAAAATATCAGCTATTTAGCTATTATATTTTTATTACACAGAAACTCTCAGAAAGAATACAATGAATTCATCATCTATCCATGAGAATATTAGAATTATATAGATATATGTATGTATTATTAAAATCAGATTCATAAAGAAATAGTTGTGATTGGAGGAGAATTAATTAGGATATGAAATGTGCTGTTAGATTTAAACTGGTTTTATGAATTAGAATCCAACTAGTTAAATTATTGCATATAAATTTTTAAATCAAAAAACTATATGGTTAATAAAAATATTGAGTATTAAAGAAAAGATGATATTGTAATTTTAGCCACCAGTAGTTACAATGATGAAAGTAGGATTATTAAGCTTTATATATATCTGGAGGTACAAGAATTTGATCTCAAATTTTAATTTTATTTACTTTGGTAAAGAAATATGATTGCAATTTTGCATCTAAAAAACCTAAGAGTGAATAGAATAAAATAATTGCTCTAATACTGGGGAAGAGTTATCTCTCTATGTTATTAATGAGTGTGAAGAGTGAGGCTAATTGGAAATTAATGACAGATGTAATGAGAAATAAATGTTCTTGACATGGTGTGCACTTAAAAAGGAAATATTGGATAGTTTCTTCATGTTTGTGTTAGAGTGGATGAGTTGCATCTATATTGGCAGAAAATATTTTTTAGCTAAGAAGCTACAGGTTAGTAATGATTGTAAATTAATCTTAATAGGGAAATTAAGGTATTTAAACTCTACATATTTTGAAATTTTTAGATAATCTATTTGTTTGTGTAGCAAAGAAGAGAAGATGATGGAATATTAATGACAACTCAATTTTGTATACAAGGTTATAAGCTTCCCAATAATTTATTGTAGTTGATATAGTATGTTTTTTTTAAAAATGTAGTCTATTGCAAGATTATATATTTGATAAAGGTATTTTTAACTGATCGTGGTGTATATGATGGGCATGAGGTAAATAAACATCTGAGAGTCTAGGAAAAGGCTTAAAAATTTTGATTTGTATATTTTACTGTTTTTTAGAGGTAGATTATAAGAATATGATGGAGAGTCTATTGTTACTTGCATGATTTTGCATGGTTCTAATAATCATTGCTTCAGCTTTCATTCCTCATATTATTTTGGTACATAAGGAATTTATTTTATTTTTGAAAAAAGTGGTATAATTGGTAGTTGAAACATAATTAGTTGTTTTGGGGAATAATATATATATATATGGTTTGGGGGTATTACATTAATGAAGGTTATTTCACAATGTAATGATAGGTAAGCTTTAGATAGGGAAGTGGTTAAAGTTTATAATTTAGCATGTATTGAATTGAGATTCTCATAACAATGGTAAATTTGTAACTGGAAAAATCTAGACAGTTATTAAGAAGTGCTGTGAAAGTGGAAAGTGTACTGTTTCCAGCTAAGATGTTTTATTCAGATAATTTATTGAGGTTGAAATTGACTTTGTCTTGCTGTGTATAGTCTTCCAAGATTATTGTTAGTGTATGAAATATTTTTTTTGAAGTGAGAAAGATAATAAGGGTATCCACATAAAAAATGTGCTTGATGTTTTTATTGTTGAGTGGAATATAAATGCCAGGGATGTTGTTTCCAATTTCTAATAGCAAATAATTAACATAAGTTACAAATAGTAAAGCACTAAGGAGAGATCCTTGGTGATGGAATTGTGAGGATTGAAACCAAGTAAGATTTTTCCATTAAGATTAATGTGAATTTTTCTGTTTATGAAAAGATTGGTGATGATATGTAGTGTAAGTGTAGGAATGTTGTGTGTCTTTTAAAATCTGGATCAGATTTTTAATTGGGACAGAATCAAAGACAGATAAGTGTCTAATTGAACAGTAAGTGGACTTCTTTTTCTGAAGTGTCTGACTTGATCTGCAATTCTTTTGAATATGTTGAAAAGTGTAATGGCCATAGTAGTGGATAATTCTTTTTTTAAAAAATGAAAAGCTGAGGTGGATGACAGAATGATCGTTTGCATTTTATGTTTGATGATGAATTTTATGGTTTTGATTAAAATTGCAGTCATGGAGTTGGCATACAATTTATATATATATATAGAATGAAAGAATATTTTTGAGACATGCTTAGAGAGATGATTGAGTAGATTTAATATTATGGAGATGGCAAAGAAACTTAGATGAATAAGTATAAATTTGGGGATTGCATAAAATCAGAAGAAATGAGTTGAATTTGAGTATAATTTCATTGTTTATAATTGAGGATTACCGTATCCAAAAGGATGAGTATTGATATGAGGGAAGGAGGAAGATTAAAATTTGGATTTGAAATGATAAAATAATAAAGAAAGTATCTGTTATTCATATATGATTATTTTTTACAATAGATGAAGGGGTATATATATTTTTTTGTATGTAAGAGCCCAGTATAAAATGAGGTTGAACCTAAAAGATTTTTGCATTTTTTTCATTTTGCAAGTAGAAAATGAGTTTTTGCATTGTTGTTTAAGATGGATAACAGAGAGTATGGAAGCAGGATCAAATGAACTAGCTTTGTTTTTGGTGTAGCCTATCAAGCTGTATATGAAAAAAAAGACAAAAAAAAAGAAGGCTATTGCAAATATAAAAAGACAAATACTAAGAATCGGATTAAGTGCAGCAACATCAGTGATTATGTGATATATATATTACTTGTTTTAAATTGAATAATCGTTCAGAATCTATTTACTAGATTTTCCTTATATATGTATATATTGTATATCATTTATTTCATTAATGGTCTCTTTCCAGGTTGACAAGTTATCTCCGTTTATCTTTTTAAGTTAAAAGTTACAAATACTTAATGATCTTTCTTCTCCTCGTCCTCAACTTTTACAATTTATCTTATAAATAGATTTCTATAATGAATTGTTTGAAGAAAAAAAAAAAAACTTGCTTAGAAAGCGAATTCAGATTAACGATACTGGTAAAACCTAAAACTTAATTTGAAATAATAAAAACACAGTTGAACATATTTATCAGCGACTTTGATAAGACTTTGTTTAAAATTGTTAGAAAGCAAACTGCTTACTTTTACAATCTGCTACTGACTTAGCCTTGAAGATTTAAGAACGCTTTGGCAATGTTGCTAAGCGTGATTTAAGAAAATGAAAACAGTCGAGTGACCATTTAAAACTATAGATAAATTATTCCATCATTTAATGATTTGCTACTGTTTCATTTGTAACGTCCATTAAAGTTGCTATAGCAACAATTAATATGTTAAGAACATTTTCTTTTAATAATTTTTATTTGCAGTCGAAAGTTTATTTGATCAAAAATTTTGTTAATCAGCTCGTGAAAAGCTAAATTGCCTTTTTCTTTTGTATTACTGCATTCAATTTTTTCATCAGTCTACACTGCTTTTTTTTAATCTTACAATATTTTTAAATAAGTGTTGGACACTGTAAAGTATAAGTTTATCACGTTTTTGCTTTTTTTTAATCTATTTTAAATGAGTGTTTATTTTTGTAAATTTGTTTATATTAATTAAATATTCATACGCTTATTTTGTCATGTTCTTGATCAGTTTCTATGCTAGTATTTACAATGATATTGCTTCAGTGGTGCAATCAGCATGCAATAGCCCGGAGTCTGAAAGTTAGAAAAATAAATTAGTAAATTGTTTTTTTGATAAGCACATTTTAGTGATCCATGAATTATATAAAATTGTCTTAAACATTTCACCTTTTTTTTTTGCATCTTTTCAAAACAAAAAAAAAAAAACGCCTAAGATCATTTGTTTACATTTTTTAAAAATCGTATTACAGTATTTCTTTGTGGCAAATTAAGCATTCATAATGGTCCATTTAACTCTTACCGAATTTGTATCATTTGAGTGATCAGAATTAAATTTGAAATTTTTCCCTTTTAACTAACTGCATTCAGTTTATTTACATTCAGTTAAAGTTATTTTAGGGTTCAATTATAAAAAAATATCAGTGACTAATATTGTTATATGTGTTCAGTTGTTTGTTATTTTACAAGTAACTATTCGCACAATGTATAAACAAAACATTTATGTACGCATACTTAGTATTAAAAAATATAGTACTTTCAAATTATATGAAAATAATAGAAACAATTGTATTTATATATTGGACTATTTTCATCATCTAATATGAGTATTGAATGTCTTTAGAAAAATTTAACTTCATTTAAATATTCCAAATACATTCAACTGTTAATAATAGCACATACTAACCTGTTTGCTGTGCTATTATTAACAGTTGAATGTATTTGGAATATTTAAATAAAATAATTTTTTTCTAAAGACATTAAATACTCATATTAGATGATGGAAATAGTCCAATATATAAATAGAACTAAAACACCATCATCTCACACCTTCAGGAAAACAATAATAGAAACAACTTCCTTTTTTTATGAGTTGGCAATATTATTATACTGTCTCCTTTTGTCAGAAAACACGCAAATATAACGCTATTTCAGATCTTAAAAGGATGGGGTTTTGATATTGTTAAGAGTCAAATTTAAATCCGTACCAGATGTTAACAAAGCTTTATCTTAAAACAGACAATTAATGTAAAACATAAGATAAAGAGAAGTCACATGTGTACTATGAATAAAATTGTTAAAAAGCTCACCTTGTTAAAATCTGAAATAACAAGTATAAACAAAGTTTTGAGCTTTCTGACAAAAATGAAAAGTACATTGACATTCACAGCACAAAGTAAAGAAAGTTATTCCTGTTATTTTGCAGATAGCACTGCACTTTTTAACCCTTTAACCGCTAATTATATTATTGGTTGTATGAGGTAAAAATCAAATCTTTTAATTGGCCAACTCACAAACTGAAGACAAAGCCTATTGTTAAAACATATTCGCCTATAATATTAAATTCAACTCAGATACGTTTATAAAAAGTATATTACTAATTTTTCAGGTTATGAAAGAGAATGAAAGTTCTTTCAAAAATAAATTGCTATTTATTTATTATAAAATATATTCAATTTCGGCAAATATAAAGTGAATGTCTAAACAAAAAAGTGCTGATGCAAACGCTTTTTTTCAATTTTACGTTCTGGAAAAGTAAAGATTTCTTTTTGCTAAATCTTAAATATTTTTACTAAAATCTTCAATATTTTTCGAAAATAATTTTGTTTTTTTATTATATTTTTTAAAAAACTATTTTAATTTCTCATTTTATATTTTTTTAATACTTAAATTACATTCGAAATGAAAATCTCAGCGTTTTTCTTTATTTTCTTTGATCAGGCGGTTTCTTTGTTCTTTCCAGACAATCAGAATGTCTTTTTCGGCTGAGAGCCGGCTGACAGTCAATCACCGACAAGGTTCTTCTTTGTTTAGTTCTAAATGCGGTTTTTTTGATTTTTTACTTATAAAATAATTTGGAAGAGGGCACCATCTTACAGAACTTTTAAAAACCTAATCAATAACTCTCAAACGAATATTCTACCATTAAAACTAGCAGAATTAGAGTGACGTCAGATGTCGACGAGATGCCTCGTAAGAGGCGGTTAAAGAATTAATATTTGATTTATTGTTTATTTAATCATAAGGGTGTTAAAAAAAGAGAAATAACTCTACCTCATGTTATATATTTATTGTCTGCATTAAAATAAAGCTGTGTTTACATCTGGTATAAATAATTATTTACCTGCAGGTTGTTTGATAAAAGGAATAGTATAATGCTATTGACAGCACATAGACAAGAAAATCGTTTCCATTATCTTACACACACACACACATATATATATATATATATAATGTTAAATTATTTTAAATGTTACTGTAAATAATATACATACCAACCTAAGTAGATGGCAATAATGTAATAAAATAAAACATTTTCTTATAGTCCTCTTTGTATATAAAGAAGATTGTCTATAATATTTATGGCGGAAAGCAACAATAGCCATTAATCCAATTATCTTATTGTTTTGTATTGATTTAATAGATTGATTTTTTTATTAACAAAATAAAGAAATTTCTTCTTTTTTATTTTAATTTTGTAATAAACATTAAATAATCTGTATGTAATAAATAATTCACAACATGAATATATATATAATGTTAAATATTATCATTTAAAATAGTATTATAGTAAATAATACACACTCCCACTTAAGACAGTCCTTAATACTTATGGCAGAAAGTGTAATATTAACCAGTGCAATAATTTAATTGTTTTTACATTGACCTAGCAGAGTGATTTTTTATTAACAAAAAAAAAAAAAAATTCTTCTTAGTTTTTATATTTTAATTTTGTAATAAACATTAAATGTTCTATATGTAATAAAATTCATTTTCTTATTAGAGTATTATCATGTACTTAGGTGGAAATGTGTATTATTTACGGTACCAGCATTTAAAATGATTACATTTAATGTTATATATACATATAATTTACAATGCTAAATATTTAGATGTAAAGTTTTTGTATTAACTCCAGCAATTGGCATTACATTAAAATTAAAATATCACATTAATCTTTTTCTCTTTTACATACTACAAGGATTGGTTACAATGCTTTTATGAGAATTTATTTAATCAACCAGAAATGTATTGCTAAATATTTTTTACACGTGATTGACGTATACATCTGACACCTGAAATTACTTTCAATTTTGATATTACCAATGATAATTTAAATTCTGATGTTATGTAATAAATAATAATTTACAATACTAAATACTTAGATGTAATGTTTTTGACACTAACTCATTATTACTCCACATGATTAGCATGTATATCTGGAAAGTATGAAATTGCTTTCAGTCTTAACCTTACAAATGATGATTTAAATTCTATTATTATATTAATCTCAAAAACATTACCTCTAAATATTTAACACTATAAATTATTATTTATTACATAATATTAGAAAGTAAATCATCATTAGTAAGATTAAAACTGAAAATAATTTCATACTTGACAGATATATATATATATATATCAGTCAAGTATACAAACATTTAACAATAAATTTTTGATTGATTAAATAAATTCATGTCTTATAGCAAAAGCATTGTAGACAATCCTCCTGATATATGAAGAAGAACAAGGTTAAAGTCCTATCATTTAACTTTAACCCTTTCAATGATTATTATTTAATTGGCCGAATGAGTTAAAAATCAAAACTTTTAATTGGCCAACTCACAACTTTAACAAAATCTATTGTTAAAATAGATTCACTTTTAATAATATAAATACGTTAGTTTCGTTTGTAAAAAGTATATTAGTAAATTGTCAGATTACAAAAGTAAATGAAAGACTTTTCAAAAATAAAATTTGATTTATAATTTAAAAAATATTTAATTGTGATGAAATAAAAGTAACCGCTATTCAACCAACCAAAAAAGATTGCTGACACAATCTTTTTTTTTCACTTTAACATTATGATAAATATGTAGCAATAAATAAATAATTCTTGGTAATATCTTAACTATTTTTCTAAAATAATTTGATTTTTAGTATTATTTTATCAAAAATAATTTGTAATTCAATTCAAATATTGTTTAAAATGTTGTAAACATTCATTTATCATTTTCGTAATAAAAATCAAAACGAACGTAACTTTTTACTTTTTGGCAGCCATTTCCCTTTTTGACAGAAGTTGTACAGCCAATAAGATTCAAGAAAAGGTGGTGAGGAGGCAGTGCTTTGGTTTTGTTTGACATATATGGTCATTTTTATTGATTTTTTACTTGTAAAATAATTCTGAAGAGGGCACCATCTTACAGAACTTTTGATTTTCTTTCGAATGACGTGTAATATGTATACGTGGGATAAAAAGTAGCCGATTTAGAGTGACGACAAATCTTCTCATTTTTTGATGAGTCAAGCAGTTTAAAGATTAATGCATTCTCATTTATGGAAGTGAGAACTATTCAATTATATTTAAAATAAACAATTCCAATGACTTAATCACAAAAACATTATATATACATTTATTTATTGATGTTGTGAATTATTTTATTACATTCAGATTATTTAATATTTATTACAAAGTTAAAATTTTTTTAAAAAAATTTCTTTACTTTATTAATAAAAAGTCAATCTGTTATATCAATATAAAAATAAAAAGATAATTGATATTAACACTTTCTGAAATAAGTATTAAAACAGTCTCCTTTATATACAAAGAGAACCAATAGAAAATGTTCACTTTCTTATTATAGTATAGCCATGAATGATTATATTTAATATTATATATATATATAATCGTAATAAAATCAAGTGATAAATCACATGACCTACATATCTTGTAGTTACCAATATGTAATAAAGTGCAAATATTTTTAAACAAGCTTATTTTATTATTATTTATTATTTTTTATTTTATTTTGTGATAAATGCTATAAGTGAAAGCATTCAAATCTTTATCTATTATTGTCCCACCCCCAGACTGATTTCAAGCTATGGCTCTCTTTAGTGAGGAGGTAGGTCATCAGACTCAAAAATTCCAACTCTAAACAAGCATTTATCTAATATTTAACTATTAAAAAGCAGCTCTGAAACTTTCAGACATCTTATGTCTTCAAATTCAGCTTTTCAACTAAAATAGCTATATGGGCCTAAACAAAATTCAAAAACTTCATATATTAATAGCCTTAGCAATTTAATATTTCCAAAGCTTCAATAATCAAAATTATAATAGTAATAAATCCAAGTTTAGGCTCATATAACTATTTTAGTTGAAGAGCTGAATTTGAAGACATTAGATGTCTGAAAGTTTCAAATCTTCTTAAAAGTTATGTATTAGATAAATGCTTGGTTAGAGTTGTTATTTTTGAATCTGATGTCCTAGATCCTCACTGAAGAGAGCCATAGCTTGAAACTAGTCTGGGGATGGGAACAATCCTAGATAAAATTTTGAATGCTTTTTCTTATAGCATTTATCATAAAAATACATGAATAAATAATAATAAAATAAGCCTGTTTAGAAATATTTGTTTTTTATTATATATATTCACATTGGGAATTACTTTATTATATATGTATGTAAATCAAATAAAAATGTCTGAAATTAAAATAAATAAATTAATCAAATGGCTTTATTGTGCAGAAATTCACAAGAAGTTTAAATATCAGAGTGATCAATTCTGGGCATGATTGAGAAACTTTAAACTCCAGAGTCTGCCTCTTTACTATAGCATCAATCCTAAAATTTTCCAAAACTAAATATTTTAAGTTTTATTTATTAATTATATCAAATATTTTTATAGATTTCTCTGTGTTTAAGGAGAGACAATTTACGAGGTGAAAGATCAGTAAGTAGATGTTCCTGATTGTTGTTGTAATTTTCAATTTCCATAGCATTTTCATTTTTTCAAAGGAATAATGACTGGATTTTAAAAGAAAAATCTAGAAGAAATCCAGTAATGTCTGTCTAGAAAATAAATTAAATATTATTGATACAATGGTGAGAAATTTTGCATTCTATGTGTAATCTTAATAATGTACACGGCTGTATATTTTAGGATCTTTTATCATACAATAGCATTTCATTTGTCCTTGCATAAAGAAAGTCTTTTTATGTTTTTTAATGTCTTTTATCAAAAAATATTTGTAATTATATTTATGTAACATTAAATAGATGATCTTAAGAGTAATAATGCTATTCAAAAATGAGACACACACCCTCTCATCATCTGACAATACAGATTGCTATCGTTTTATGACTGTCATCTTCTTATGACTATATTGTCAGATGACTAGAAGGAGTTATCTTATTTATTACAATAGCATTAATTTTTAAACGATCTATTTAACATTATATATTTTCACTTAGTAATTGCTTTCATTACACACCCACACTCACCCACACCCACCCACACACACACACACACACACACACATATATATATATATATATATATTGTGCCCTTTTATATGGGTCACCATTTAAGTTTTGTGCTAATCTAGTGGAAAATTTTAAATTTAAGAAGTATTTTAAAGATGTGATGTTGACTTTGCTTGTGGTAATGTTACCATAAGTTTAATTAAAGCAATCTATGAGTGTTTGATATGTGAATTGTGTTGATCTTGGGAAGATATTTAAAAAATGATGATGATTATGATGTAATACTGCATTAATAAATTTAATAACAAATGTTTGAAGCTAAAGTATTTAAAAGACAAGTTAAAATTAGACAAAGATATTTATTAAATTCAAAATATATGTTAAAAGTGAATAAAAATATTTTAAATTATAAGTACTTAAATTGAGATTAATATTTGATTTTAATCATATCAAATAATTATTTTAAAATCTGATATAATATCTTATTTATTTTTAAAAATAAATATTTATTTTAAAAAAAGCAATTGTTAAGTTTATTTTTAGACAAGCGTTCTTGTGTTATAAAGAACAGATGTTATACACACGCGTGGAAGTTGTCTAATAAAGTTGCAATTATTATTTTACAAAATCATGTTATAAAATTTATAAATAATACGTGAGTTATCACGAGATAAAAATAAAGATATTAATGTAAAGTATTAAATTTGATTTTATAAAATATTGTCTTAAAAATGTAACGTATTTAAAAAGATTTAATTTATTTTAAATGATCTTATAAAAGTTAAGATTTAAATCAAGTGAGAAATAATATTTCAAAAGAATGTTTAATAGATTTGAATAAATGATAAATATTGTTTTGAAAGAATTTGATAAAATATCAAATATTAAATAAGTCATTATTATTTATTTTTAATATTGTGTTGGTAAATATGTAAATAAGAAATTTTGATTGTTTAAACCTACCAATCAGATAAGGAGTTTCTGGCAGTATATAAGCTGGATTCAATTGTTGAGGGGGTCTCTCTACAATAAAACTTCTAAGTCGTTTGTGCTATTAAAAAAATAGCCAAGTAAATTTATAAACGCTCTTAAAATCAGTTGTAAAATCATAAGAGTGTTATTGTATAATTTTATAAAAGTTTAAATAATGAATATGCAGTAGATATCTTAATAATTCCCTATTATCTTCTCAATATCGAAACTCAATTTACGTACAAATAATCATGGAAACCTCACACATCGGAGAAATATATCAGAAACTTTATGCTATAAAAGTAACAGACGCTGGATTAGAACATAAAACTATAAGATGGAGAAAAGTAGTATTTTGGACTATAAATAGTTTTCAAAAGTTAAATTACTATTGTCTATTACTAATAGATATTTTAAAGAAATATAAATATTTCTGTAAAAGAAAGTATTTTGACAAATTATAGAAGTAAAATATGTATCTTAAGGAAAGATATAAGAAGCAGTAGTAATTTTAAATAAATACTTGCCTTGTTAAGTCTTTATGCTTAAAAGACTAGAGATTGATAATTTGAAAAGGCAAATATATTATAAGTATAAGTATTTTAAAAATCGTAATATAATAAAATTATTTTATTAAAGTTATCTAAACGCTGGTCGTTATAGATGGAGAAATTAATTCTTACCTGAATATATTATTTACAAATGCGCAAAATAATACATGGACATCCAGGCCAAACCAGATTAGGCCAAGCTAAGTTAATGAAAATAATTAAAGGAGAATAATTCAACAATTATAAATTAATTTAGAAATATTAACTTTTGAACAATATTTTATGAAGATCTGGACTCAGAAACAGAATTTATAAACTATTTTTGAATTTTATTTGTTTTCTTGTGGAACTTATTTTTATTTTAAAAAAAAGAACGTTATCATTTTTATTATAAACTTTCAAGAAACACGTGATACAACGGAACAGGAAATAGTGTTTTATTGACTTTATACGGAGGATATTTGTTAGAACTTTTATGGTAGGACAAAAATCGACGCTGGACTATGTAATATGATTTTATTTTATTTATTTAACATAAAATTTAAATATTATTAAACTTTTAAAAAGTAGGTTAGGTACATTTATTAAATAGTAACTTAAAAATAATATAATAATTAATTACATAAACTTATTTTTATAATTAATATAACACGGAATATTCTAATGAATGTTTATGAGTGAAAATGTGAATGATTTTTATTTTATGAAGCTGCAAATTCCGAAGAATACTGGATAGCAGAATGGACAATATTATTATTATGGTAAAAAATATTGTATAATGATTTTTAATGAATTTAATATGTTTTTCTTTAGATCAACTGAATATTATGTTGTTGTAGAATGAATGGATAAATATTTTATGAAAACACATACATTATATTGGCAACGAACTTTATTAAAATATGCATAATATTTTAATTTATAATATAAACATGATACAACATTACGTAAAAGCTTAGAAATAATTATATGATTCTTTCGTGAATAATTTTGATATTTTATTTATGCTTAGTATTAAAATGATGTTTATTATTTATCTAAGTAATTATTTTATTTTTGCAATTTAGAAAAGGATTTTAAAAGTCTATATTTTTGTGTATTTTGTTTATTGAATAAGTTAAGTTACGTTATGAGTAGAAGCCTATATTTAGATTGAAAAGTTTACTAAGTATAGACAATATAGTATGAGTAATTTGGATAATGAATATTTTATTTGAAGTTGATATTTGTTTTCCTGGAAAATGTTTTAAATGAGTTTAGAATATGTTTTATAGATAGAAATTTATTAGAAAGGTTAGTAAAGCACATAGGGTAAAATAATGATTTTACACAGAAAGGAATCATAAAATTTATCTAATGTAATGTTTTATGAATTTAAAATTGATAAATGATTTAAATATTAATGTTTGAATAATACAGATATAGAATGCATATTTTATAAAACATATAACAGGAATTACATTAGGTGGAATATAATTATAGCCAATCATTTGTTTTACATTATAAAGAGATATTGATTTTATATACAGATATTAAGCAATGCTAATAACAAAGTGAATACATGATAATACATTATAAATGATATTTAATTAATGTAGTTATTTAATAGGTAGAGCTACATTATGTACACATGCTACATAAATAGTCTTGACATATTGTTATTTGTAGTAATTAAAGTACAACTATTTATTTAAAATCTAAGTTTAAGAAAAACACACTGTAATATTATTAATATAGCATTTGAAGGAATGTGTAATTCCTTATTAAGTACATAAGTTAATAACAGTGTAAGCCTCTTATATTTGTATTTTCTTATTTTTATTTTATTTGTTGTCATAAATTTTAAACTGTAAATAGTGTAAATAAATTTTATTTGAAGTTATTGTAAATAAATTTGTTAATTTGTTTTAAAAGTGTGTCGAGTTTCATTATTTTTCACCTCAGCATTTTGACATCAGATGATTTGAAATAAACATAATATTTGCACAAAATGAATTTGTTATTATTATTTAGAATTGAATACCATATTTGCTTAACATTATTTTATAAGAATTGATTGACATGAACATAAAATATTGCAATGGTCATAAGATGATTATAATGCACATTATAAGAATATAGTATTGTTTATTGCCACAGATTATTAATTATAAGATTTTGATCTATTTTAAAATGAAGATACCATATAAAATAAAAGATATACATATAATTGTTTATTTATTTAATGATTGATTATATCATAGAAATAGATGAGATTAAATTACACTTTAAGATTATTATTTATTATTATTATTAAAATAAGTTAGGTGTATTTAAGTTTGATATAAAATCCCACATCATACTTATTTACATGAGTTATTATTATTTTAAAACAGCTTAGAAGAACCTGAGATTATTTAATTATATTTTTAAGTTAAAAGTTAGGAATTATTTTAGTATTATTAAAGATAATTTATTTCATTTAAAAGTCATAAGAATGCTATAGATGTAGTGGTAAGGTGATAAGGTAGTGGTAGTATTCTTATGCCATTGAGACAGTATCTTGGGAGATATTGACTCAGTGTAAATCTGCTTATTACTTTGTAACTTTACTTCACAGTCTCATAATTTTATAAATACTTATTTAATTAGTATAATCTAGAACTATATTGATTTTGATGATTGATAATAAATTTAATTAAGATATGATAATATAAAAGTATATTAAAGATAGATATGCAAATTTTAATTAGGCATAATAATGTAACTGAGCTAGTTGTATTTTAAACTATTTTATATATCAAGAAGTAAGGGTACAAAGGGTAGGAAGATTTTGGCGCTCAACGTTATTGGCATGAGATGTTTAAGTAGGATTTAGATGTTCAAACGTTATCGGTTTGATATGTTAAAGTTACAATTTTATCAGCCCGATAGGTGGTCAAGAAAGTTTTTGGCCACAACGTTTTAGGCTAAATATTTAATTAGGGATTAAGATATATAATTTTAGGATTAGTATATGTTAGGAGAATAAAGTGATAAGTATAATTAGTATTTTATAATAATATTTATAATTGATTAGATGTTGGTTATAAAATTAAAATAAAATTAAAATAAAAATTTTATTAGTAGAGTATTATATTTTATGTGGTATCTGTAATATGATTATTCTTTGAAGTTAAATACTATGTTGATTTTAAGTTAATAAATAAATAAGTATGCAAACCATGAAATGTGGCAAATAATTATATTATAATATGACCATATCAATTCTTGAAATATTTTAAATGGATATTTAATATTATATATTATGTGCAAATTGTCTGTGGGTCATAGGTGTAAAAATAAATGATATGACACAATTTTGTTATTGAAATTTATATAATTATTTAATAGTAAGTAGTGTAGAGTTTTTGAGGATACTATTATATGATTAGTTGTAAAAGTGAGTTGAGTGGAGATGGGAAGGTTGATGGGGAATTGTATTTTTAAAAAAGTATAAAATAATAAGTACTGCATATTGTTAGGATTGAATTTTAAAAAAATATCAAAAAATGAATAATTGGGATAAAGATTTAGGAGTTGAAATGTCAAATTTTGTTGTAGAAGATAATAGTTGTGGGGAGAGCAGAGCAATGGAAAAATCAGCAAATTCAGAAATAATATTAGAAAAAACTCAAAATATGGATGGCGAAATAGAGGAGGAAGAAGAGATAATTTTTAAAACAACAGACAGAGAAGTAGTAAAAACTAAGAAAGGAGTAGATAACTTTTCAATGTCTGACATTATGAAACATTTTGAGTTAATGAGTCAAAGTATTGTTAATTCTATGAAAGAGGATAATAATATTAGATTTGATTCTTTAAAAGAAGATATGAAAAAGGATAATAATATTAGATTTGATTCTTTAAAAGAAGATATGAAAAAGGATAATAATATTAGATTTGATTCTTTAAAAGAAGATATGAAAAAGGATAATAATATTAGATTTGATTCTTTAAAGGAAGATATGAAAAAGGATAATAATATTAGATTTGATTCTTTAAAAGAAGATATGAAAAAGGATAATAATATTAGATTTGATTCTTTAAAAGAAGATATGAAAGAGGAGAGTTATAAAAATAGTCTTAAATTAGATTCTTTAAAAGAAGAAATAAAAGAGGAGAGTTATAAAAATAGTCTTAAATTAGATTCTTTAAAAGAAGATAATAATTCTATTAGGAACGAGATAAAAAATATAAATATAAAAATGGATAATATAGATATAAGATTTGATAAAAATGAAGAAGTAATTGAGTCTTTAAAATTAGAAATACTAAAAGTTGATGATAGAAATCAAGAAAGGCTAGAAAGTAAATTTCATGAGTTTTCAGAAAACACAATTAAAGGACTAAGAGATCAAATAGCTGAATCTATTGATCAATGTAAAATCAATAATAACAATTTAACTTGTAAAATTGATGATTATAAATATAAAGTTGATGTTGAAATTGGTGATGTTAAAAACCAAGTGAGTAATCTTAATAAAGATATCAAAGATGTTAAGAGTGCTATAATTCAGACAAAAAGGGACATAAAAAATGAAGTAGAGCAGGAATTAGTAGAGAAATTTAAGAGTATAGATGTTAAAAAGGTCGATGAAAATAAATATCGATCGAAAGTTGGAGAAAATATCAAACGTATTCAGAAGGATATAAAGGATCATGCAGGAATGATAGAACAAAGTAATAACAGTTATAAAGAAATTTTGGATAAGAATCTAGATGAGTTCAGAAAAGAGCAAAAAGGATATGTGAAACAAGTGCTTGAACAGATGGACTTGGAAGGGAAATTTCAGCAAGTCTATGATCAAATGGAAATGAAAAGTATATGTAATGCTAAGGCAGAAATGTTTACTGGAAAAATAAGTAGTAAAGCATATGTTGACTATGTTGATTCTTCACAAATAAATAATATAGAATTAATTAAGCCAAATAATAATAATAATAGTCAGTCAGACAATACTCTTGTGAAGGAAATTGACAATAGACCAACTAGAGAAGTAATTAGTCATGAGGGTAGTTCAAATAATTCTATGGCCTTAAGGTTTATGAAAGTTAAACCATTTAAAGGGGAATACATGGAAAACCCCTCGGAGTTTCTAAACAATCTAGATGAATTGTTTTCGATATGTTCTTTGTCTGAAAAGGAGAAAGTAGCCGTGTGTAGCAATCATTTATACGGAGTAGCTAAAGATTGGTGGCAATCTCTGTTCGAGAAACCCATGACGTATGGTGATTTCAAATGTTTTATTGTCGGGAGCTTTTGGAACTCCGACAAACAGGATTGCATTCGGTATCAAATTACCCAAGATAAGTACCAAGTTAGCAAAGGCAGCTACACCAGTTTTTTCCGAAGTCAAGCCGTTCGTTTGAAGACTTTGACTGCTTGTCCATTGTCGGAGGGACAAATTGTCAGAATAGTTAGACACAACTTACCAAAGCATGTGGAACAGTTGTTAATAGCTGCTGACCGTGGGACAATTGAGGAAGTCTCCGAAATATTAGATGCTCTGGAAGTAGCAGAGTTATCTATTGATAATAAGTTTAGGGTAAATAGGGATAAAAATAATTACCCATTAGCAAGTCTTAGTATTAATACTGGATTAAAATCTCCTGGAGGCTTTAAGAGAAGTTTTAGTTATAAAGGTAGAAATAGAATGTCTCCATATTTAAAGAAAACTGTACAGTATAATACAAATAGAGATAGAAGTGATGATTTGCAAAATCAGCCTTCTACAAGTGGTGTAACTACCATTTTGAAGAGACCAGCTAATAAAACTAATAGTAAGAAGTTAAATTAGAAAGGTCTTTGTACATTAGTTCCTCTTTGCAAGGACCTGTTGCTAACAAAATGGGGAACGATCAGATGTGGATGCTGAATACTTTAGATCTTGATATTGATTATCTAGAGCCCTTTACTATAGGCGAACCACCAATAACCTATCAGTGTCCCATTGTAATTTTGCATATAAATAGTATTAGAGTTGAAGCCCTAATTGACTCCGGAAGTCAAGCTTCCATATTGTCAGAGTCAATGTATCAAAATCTGGTGAGTGTAGAAAGGGATATACCTTCATTGCCAGTAAAACAAATTCAAGTAACTTTAGCAAATGGAAAGAGGACAAAGTTATCAAATAAACAAGTCTGGATTACCTTCAAAATAAATAATACAGAATTTGGGCATGTTTTTCTTATTATGCCTGGATTAATACATGAAGCCATAATAGGAGCTGACTTCATGATTTTGAATAAATGTCAGATAGATTTTCATAATAGGATTTTTGTTTGTAAAGAAGAAAGGCTTAATTTTGAATATGGTATGCATAACCTTTCTAGTCAATTATTATGCATACAGAACACATTAATTGATGCCAGCATAAAGGCTAAAATTGAACATGTTTATGCAATAAATTCTGAATTGGGTGAAAATTTATATCAATTAATGTATAATTTTAAGAATATTTTCTCTAAAATTCCTGGTATAATAAAGGGATATACCCATAGAATAAAATTGAAGAGTAATGATCCTTTCCATCAAAAGATGTACCCAATTCCTTACCAATATAAGGATGAGGTACAGAGTCAAATTGACAAAATGCTAGAGTGGGATATAATTAAGAAATGCCCTTCTCCTTACGTAAACCCATTGGTTATTGTAAAGAAGAAGGATGGCAGTATTAGAGTATGCTTGGATGCTCGTATGTTAAATAATGTAACTGTACCAGAACGTGACATTCCTCCACCTGTACATGAGCTCTTAACTAAATTTCACAAGAGGTCAATTTTCTCTACATTTGATCTGACAGCTAGTTATTGGCAAATACCACTGCATGAGAGTGATCAGCAATATACTGCATTTAGATTTCAAGGCCAGTCGTATGTTTTCAGACGGATGCCTTTTGGTCTCATTAATAGTGGTGCTGGCTTGATCAGGTGTTTAGACATGATTTTTTTCGAAACAATTGAAAGAGAAAATCATCATGTATGTGGATGATATAGTTATTGCTTCTGACAGTTTACATGAGCATATCCAACATTTAAAATTATTTTTTACTGAGTGTCAGATGCAAAATGTTAAAATAAATATGGAAAAATGTTCAATAGCAGCTAAAGAAATTACTTTTCTAGGTCATTTAATAAATGAGCATGGAATCCAACCCCATCCTGAAAAGATTGCAGCTATTCAACGTTTTCCCATCCCAAAAACAGTAAAACAGTTAAAATCATTTTTCGGATTGTGTAATTATTATAATAGGTTTTACAAAAATTTCTTCCGATCTATAAACTTATCTAAATTATTAAAGAAATCTGAAAAATGGAAATGGACTGTTGAACATGACCATGAATTTAATATAATTAAAAGTAAATTTCTAAAACACGTAATTTTAATGTATCCTGACTTTAGTAAAACATTTTATGTGCAGACAGATAGTAGTTACTATGGTTTGGGAGTAGTGTTGTATCAGCTCGATGAGGATCAGGTACCTCATGTGTTGTACTTCTTAAGCCGTCATTTAAGAGGTGCTGAGTTGAATTACACTATTACTGAAAAGGAAACCCTAGCTGTTGTTTGGGCTTTTCAGAAATTACGCCAATTTTTATTGGGATCAGAAGTAATTGTGCTGATCGGAAGAGAAGCTTGGAGTTTTTGAACAAAAGCTACCTCAGTAATGAGAGACTTGTTAGGTGGAGCTTGTATCTCCAGCAGTTCAACTATAGAGTTATCTATATTGAAGGGAGACAGAATATCCCTGCTGATATTCTTAGCCGCCACCCTATTTGTCTGTTGTCCCAACATCCTAATGCTCAAAATATAATTATTAGTAGTGTGGATGTAGACAGGGATGAATCTATAGTAGATGATTATAATAATCTTACTATGATTCAAGGTCAGGATCATAAATTAAATAGAATCATGACTATCTTAAATAATCATGATAATAAAAACAGTAAGAATAAAACTATTAAAAGGATTTTTAGCAAGTATAGGATGTATCAAAATTTACTTATGTACAATTTAAGTTCAAATCAGGGGGAATCATGGAGGATAGTTGTTCCTGACTCCATGATTGATAAAGTAATTATGTATGTACATTGTAGTTATGGTCACTACGGTGCACCAAAGATTATGTACGTATTAAAATCTATTTTTTATTGGGATAAAATGTATAAGCGTGTCATAAGGAAAATTAAAACATGTTCTACTTGCTTGAAATCTAAATATTGTAACAAATCATATGTTGGGGTGATGCAGCCAATTATTCCAAATCAAATTAATGAATTGTTGGCTATTGACTTTTATGGGCCTTTACCACCATTTAAACAACAAAAATTTATTTTAGTAGCCTATGATGTATTCAGTAAGTTTGTAGCAGCATATCCTGTGCCTAAAACTAGTGCACATTTTGTTATAAAATGCATGATGAATTATCAGTTTCCATTAGTAGGAAAACCAAAAATTATATTAACAGATCATGCTACTGCTTTTATATCGAATAGATGGAATGAGTGGATTCAAGAGCAAGACCTCAAACATGTTATGAGCTCCATAAGAAACCCTCAATCTAATCCATGCGAACGTGTTATGCGGGAGCTTAGTCGATTGTTTAGGGTGTATGTAGCTGATAATCATAAGAAGTGGGTGCAAAAACTCCCTGAGGTTATTAACTATATTAATAGTACGTATAATGAGTCCACTGGTTTCACTCCTATTCGTTTGCATTATGGGAAACATGAGCCCTTACTAATTAGAACGCCTATCCCGATTGTAAGAGAATCAATTGATAGGGATGAGGATAATAATCAAGCTAAAGTAAAGCTTCATATTATGGGTGCTAAAAGAGTAAAGAAAGCCCATAATAAACCACATCCATTTAAAATTAATGATTTAGTTCTGGTTAGAACACCCCATGTTAGCAACCTACAAAGAAATCAATTTAAAAAATTTCTTAGTCTATATGAAGGTCCATATAGAATATCCTGCAAAGTAGGAGAGAATGCGTTTATGTTAACCACACCAGATGGGGAAAAGGGAACTTATAATGCAAGGAGCCTAATTCCATTTCCATCTGAGATGTGAGTTGTAATTTTAAAATAATATGTATAAATATTTTAATGTCATGTTTAAATATAATGTTTGACATAAAGAAAGTAATTTATTATATGATAAATTAGCATAGTGAATAAAGTTTAGCTGAAGAAATTTACAAAATATGTAAATGATAGTTTAAAAGAAATAAGTTTTGTCATAATGACTAAGTAGAAATGGAGTTAGCTATTGAAGTAAATATATTTTAAACAAGAAGTTAAATAATAGAGTTAAAGAATATAA
This sequence comes from Epiperipatus broadwayi, assembly GCA_028023455.1. Classification (NCBI taxonomy): domain Eukaryota; kingdom Metazoa; phylum Onychophora; class Udeonychophora; order Euonychophora; family Peripatidae; genus Epiperipatus; species Epiperipatus broadwayi. Next base: position 12,031 of record JAQFVV010001819.1, on the reverse strand, counting down.
AACTCATATGTTTAAAGTATATATAATTAAATCTTATAAAAGATTAATTTGTGTTATGGTAGTGATCATGAAAGTGATCAATCTTAAAAGATGAAGTTAATCATTTTAAAAGAGAAATATATATAGATTTGCTGAATAATAATCTATAAGATTGCTAATGAAATTAGCAATAAGTTGTAAATAAAATACATAGAGTAGTTTAAAATATAGTATTAACTATAGTAATATGTATTTTTAGTAACTTATGTAAAGGTGTATTTAAGAGAATTTAAATACTTGATATTTGTAGAAATATTAGGGAAATGAAAGTAACCTAATTAAAAGATAAGGAAGAGAAGTGAAACTTAATTTATGAAGTAAAGAAGTCATTGTAGTTTATTTAAAAGTGTTTCCTTAGTGAAATTTGAGATGATATTTTAATGCTTTATGAAACTTTATGATAAAGTAATGTGTTATAATATTTAAATGATAAGAAAGATAAAATTGATAAATGTGGATTGAAGATAATAAAGAATGGATGTTAAATTTAAAATTTTATCCGAAGGAGGGGAATATGTGCCCTTTTATATGGGTCACCATTTAAGTTTTGTGCTAATCTAGTGGAAAATTTTAAATTTAAGAAGTATTTTAAAGATGTGATGTTGACTTTGCTTGTGGAAATGTTACCATAAGTTTAATTAAAGCAATCTATGAGTGTTTGATACGTGAATTGTGTTGATCTTGGGAAGATATTTAAAAAATGATGATGATTATGATGTAATACTGCATTAATAAATTTAATAACAAATGTTTGAAGCTAAAGTATTTAAAAGATCAAGCTAAAATTAGATAAAGATATTTATTAAATTCAAAATATATGTTAAAAGTGAATAGAAATATTTTAAATTATAAGTACTTAAATGGAGATTAATATTTGATTTTAATCATATCAAATAATTATTTAAAAATCTGATATAATATCTTATTTATTTTTAAAAAATAAATATTTATTTTAAAAAAAGCAATTGTTAAGTTTATTTTTAGACAAGCGTTCTTGTGTTATAGAGAACAGATGTTATACACGCGTGGAAGTTGTCTAATAAAGTTGCAATTATTATTTTACAAAATCATGTTATAAAATTTATAAATAATACGTGAGTTATCACGAGATAAAAATAAAGATATTAATGTAAAGTATTAAATTTGATTTTATAAAATATTGTCTTAAAAATGTAACGTATTTAAAAAAGATTTAATTTATTTTAAATGATCTTATAAAAGTTAAGATTTAAATCAAGTGAGAAATAATATTTCAAAAGAATGTTTAATAGATTTGAATAAATGATAAATATTGTTTTGAAAGAATTTGATAAAATGTCAGATATTAAATAAGTCATTATTATTTATTTTTAATATTGTGTTGGTAAATATGTAAATAAGAAATTTTGATTGTTTAAACCTACCAATCAGATAAGGAGTTTCTGGCAGTATATAAGCTGGATTCAATTGTTGAGGGGGTCTCTCTACAATAAAACTTCTAAGTCGTGTGCGCTATTAAAAAAATAGCCAAGTAAATTTATAAACGCTCTTAAAATCAGTTGTAAAATCATAAGAGTGTTATTGTATAATTTTATAAAGGTTTAAATAATGAATATGCAGTAGGTATCTTAATAATTCCCTATTATCTTCTCAATATCGAAACTCAATTTACGTACAAATAATCATGGAAACCTCACACATCGGAGAAATATATCAGAAACTTTATGCTATAGAAGTAACAGACGCTGGATTAGTACAGAAAACTATAAGATGGAGAAAAGTAGTATTTTGGACTATAAATAGCTTTCAAAAGTTAAATTACTATTGTCTATTACTAATAGATATTTTAAAGAAATATAAATATTTCTGTAAAAGAAAGTATTTTGACAAATTATAGAAGTAAAATATGTATCTTAAGGAAAGATATAAGAAGCAGTAGTAATTTTAAATAAATACTTGCCTTGTTAAGTCTTTATGCTTAAAAGACTAGAGATTGATAATTTGAAAAGGCAAATATATTATAAGTATAAGTATTTTAAAAAAATCGTAATATAATAAAATTATTTTATTAAAGTTATCTAAACGCAGGTCGTTATAGATGGAGAAATTAATTCTTACCTGAATATATTATTTATAAATGCGCAAATAATACATGGACGTCCAGGCCAAACCAGATTAGGCCAAGCTAAGTTAATGAAAATAATTAAAGGAGAATAATTCAACAATTATAAATTAATTTAGAAATATTAACTTTTGAACAATATTTTATGAAGATCTGGACTCAGAAACAGAATTTATAAACTATTTTTGAATTTTATTTGTTTTCTTGTGGAACTTATTTTTATTTTAAAAAAAAAGAACGTTATCATTTTATTATAAACTTTCAAGAAACACGTGATACAACGGAACAGGAAATAGTGTTTGATTGACTTTATACGGAGGATATTTGTTAGAACTTTTATGGTAGGACAAAAATCGACGATGGACTATGTAATATGACTTTATTTTATTTATTTAACATAAAATTTAAATATTATTAAACTTTTAAAAAGTAGGTTAGGTACATTTATTAAATAGTAACTTAAAAATAATATAATAATTAATTACATAAACTTATTTTTATAATTAATATAACACGGAATATTCTAATGAATGTTTATGAGTGAAAATGTGAATGATTTTTATTTTATGAAGCTGCAAATTCCGAAGAATACTGGATAGCAGAATGGACATTATTATTATTATGGTAAAAAAATATTGTATAATGATTTTTAATGAATTTAATATGTTTTTCTTTAGATCAACTGAATATTATGTTGTTGTAGAATGAATGGATAAATATTTTATGAAAACACATACATTATATTGGCAACGAACTTTATTAAAATATGCATAATATTTTAATTTATAATATAAACATAATACAACATTACGTAAAAGCTTAGAAATGATTATATGATTCTTTCGTAAATAATTTTGATATTTTTATTTATGCTTAGTATTAAAATGATGTTTATTATTTATCTAAGTAATTATTTTATTTTTGCAATTTAGAAAAGGATTTTAAAAGTCTATATTTTTGTGTATTTTGTTTATTGAATAAGTTAAGTTACGTTATGAGTAGAAGCCTATATTTAGATTGAAAAGTTTACTAAGTATAGACAATATAGTATGAGTAATTTGGATAATGAATATTTTATTTGAAGTTGATATTTGTTTTCCGGAAAATGTTTTAAATGAGTTTAGAATATGTTTTATAGATAGAAATTTATTAGAAAGGTTAGTAAAGCACATAGGGTAAAATAATGATTTTACACAGAAAGGAATCATAAAATTTATCTAATGTAATGTTTTGTGAATTTAAAATTGATGAATGATTTAAATATTAATGTTTGAATAATACAGATATAAAATGCATATTTTATAAAACATATAACAGGAATTACATTAGGTGGAATATAATTATAACCAATCATTTGTTTTACATTATAAAGAGATATTGATTTTATATACAGATATTAAGCAATGCTAGTAATAAAGTGAATACATTATAATATATTATAAATGATATTTAGTTAATGTAGTTATTTAATAGGTAAAGCTACATTATGTACACATGCTACATAAATAGTCTTAACATATTGTTATTTGTAGTAATTAAAGTACAACTATTTATTTAAAATCTAAGTTTAAGAAAAACACACTGTAATATTATTAATATAGCATTTGAAGGAATGTGTAATTCCTTATTAAGTACATGAGTTAATAACAGTGTAAGCCTCTTATATTTGTATTTTCTTATTTTTATTTTATTTGTTGTCATAAATTTTAAACTGTAAATAGTGTAAATAAATTTTATTTGAAGTTATTGTAAATAAATTTGTTAATTTGTTTTAAAAGTGTGTCGAGTTTCATTATTTTTCACCTCAGCATTTTGACATCAGATGATTTGAAATAAACATAATATTTGCACAAAATGAATTTGTTATTATTATTTAGAATTGAATACCATATTTGCTTAACATTATTTTATAAGAATTGATTGACATGAACATAAAATATTGCAATGGTCATAAGATGATTATAATGCACATTATAAGAATATAGTATTGTTTATTGCCACAGATTATTAATTATAAGATTTTGATCTATTTTAAAATGAAGATACCATATGAAATAAAAGATATACATATAATTGTTTATTTATTTAATGATTGATTATATCATAGAAATAGATGAGATTAAATTACACTTTAAGATTATTATTTATTATTATTATTTAAATAAGTTAGGTGTATTTAAGTTTGATATAAAATCCCACATCATACTTATTTACATGAGTTTTTATTATTTTAAAACAGCTTAGAAGAACCTGAGATTATTTAATTATATTTTTAAGTTAAAAGTTAAGAATTATTTTAGTATTATTAAAGATAATTTATTTCATTTAAAAGTCATAAGAATGCTATAGATGTAGTGGTAAGGTGATAAGGTAGTGGTAGTATTCTTATGCCATTGAGACAGTATCTTGGGAGATATTGACTCAGTGTAAATCTGCTTATTACTTTGTAACTTTACTTCACAGTCTCATAATTTTATTATACTTGTTTAATTAGTATAATCTAGAACTATATTGATTTTGATGATTGATAATAAATTTAATTAAGATATGATAATATAAAAGTATATTAAAGATAGATATGCAAATTTTAATTAGGCAGAATAATGTAACTGAGCTAGTTGTATTTTAAACTATTTTATATATCAAGAAGTAAGGGTACAATATATATATATATATATATATATATATATATATATATATATATATATATATATATATATATATATATATATATATATATATATATAGAACATGCCAATAGCTCTAAACAAGTTTATTTTATGATAAATGCTACAAGAAAAAGCATTCAAATCATTTTTATCTAGAATTGTCCACATCCCTATACCAGTTTTGAGCTATGTCTCTCCTTAGTGAGGAACTAGGACACCAGGTTAAAAAAAACTAACTAAAGATAAAAATTTATCTAAAAATTAACTCTGAAGAAGAAGATCTGAAATTTTAAACATCTACAAGACTTTAAATTCAGCTCTCCAACTGAAATAATTATATGGGTCTGAACTTAATTCAGAAATCCATTTATTAAAGGGCTTCATAATTTAATTTACTCAAAGTCCCCACCAGCAAAATAATAATAGTAATAAAACCATGTTTATGTCACATGATCTATATAGCTTGCATTTACCAATATGTAATATAAAGAGCATGCTAACAGCTCTAAAAAATCTTATATTTTAAATGCTACAAGAGAAAGTATTCAAATCATCTTTATTTAGGATTGTTCCCATTTCCAGACCAGTTTTGAGTTGTGGCTTTCTTCAGTTAGGAGCTAGGCACCAGATTCAAAAACTAACTCAAGATAAGCATTCATCTAAAAGTTAACTCTTAAGAAGAAGATCTGAAATTTTAGATATCTACAAGTCTTTAAATTCAGCTCTCCAACTGAAATAATCATATAGATCTAGCCTTAATTAATTGATGATTCCCCTTACAGATAATCATGTGACATTTAAGCCTTGGAAGTGTAAAGAATCATCCTGAGTTGTCAATCTGCCACTGCAATTAACTGTACAGAGTAAATACTTGCAATGCTTTTAGTGAACAAGTAAGTTTGGCTTTAATTAAATATTCATTGAAAATTTTTAAGATAGACATATTTATGTATATTGTTACATTAAAAAAATTTTTTTTTAACAACATCAAAAATATTTTGCACTTGATAAAAAAATAGTTTGATCAATTTCTGGATTTTTTTTTTTTTTTTTTGTCTTTATTCTTTAAGATAATTATTGATTTCTCAAATAAAAATAATTTTCATTGTTTATTTCAGTTGCAGAGCTGTAGACTATCCATACAAAGACATAATGTATCATTAATAATCAACTGTAACTTCATAGTGTGCACAGACAGCAACATACAGATAACGGAAAAAATATTACTGATGTTAATAGAAAATAGAGTAGGCATATGAAATTTAAAAATTGATTGAAAAGTTAAAAAAAATGGTTGCAAAGTCAAAGAGATTGATTCATGTATAAACAAATGAATAAACAGTAGTTATACTCTATAATTTTTTTTATATGTCAAAGCGTTGACCGGGAGGTGCACCTGTGCCAGCTGCTTGTAAGGCAACTAACCACAAGACCACAACGTCTTGACTATACTCTATAAATTGATTTGTCAATTTTGAGAACTTCTTAAAATTTTTATATTTTTTGCAATGCTAATATGATTTCATTATTTATGGATCCTGCCCTTACAAGTCTGTTCAATCCATTATTAAGAATATTACTAATTAAAAGTTTTCCTTCTCTTGAATAACTAATTAAAACTAGACTTGAAAATAATACACAATAAATAACTTTTTAATAATAGTTATACTTCTAATGCTTAATATACAAGCAATATTTTAATAGTATGCATTTATATATAAATGCACATTTAAAAATAGTAATGATTTTTGTGGTTGGAAATAATAATTCATCACCAACTACTACACATACACTTTCATTTTGAAATTAAAGATTAAATATATTTAAATAATACATTACTCCACATTATTTTTTAAACTGCCCCAAAACATTTTATTCTAGTGTTAGGTTTTTTAAATATAATTTTAAAATTATATCCTATATAGTTATGTTACTTGTTAAACAATCAATTACAGACGCAAAGAAAATGTAAATGGTATCCAAAAAGCATTCTGTTACTTATTAGTTGTAGAAAATGATAATTAAGAAAGATTTTTTTTAGACAGTAATCATTGCAATGAGGCACAATAGCTAATAATACATCCTAATAAATAATATACATTGAATTTTTATGTTTGCATGGATCTTTTATAGTTAACGTTCTACTAGTTAAAAATTTAAGTTTAAAAAAAAGATAAACGAATTGTTATCAAAAATGAATAAACAAAATTTTTAAAAAAGCACTCTGAAAATATAATATATAGTGTAGTTAGTCATTTGTTACAGTAATAAAAAAATAATAATTTTGTCTCTTTTCAAAACAAGGCTTTAAGATTTTTTAATTAACTTTTAGGAATTAAGTGTTTTAAAGTAAAGAAAATATGGTAAATCGATTTCATATCAAGATCTTCCACACATTATATATTGCATGTAATAGCTCATGTTTTGTGGATAAATTTTGCTTAGAATTGAATATGTTTGTTTATTGAAATGCAAAGGTACAGTACATTTCAACACATGTATATATCTAATACAAACACTTTATATATATATATATATATATATATATATATATATATATATATATATATATATATATATATATATATATATATATATATATATACAGTATGGATAAATAAACTAAAATTATTGTATAAACAAAATTTTTAAAAATTACTATAGATATCAATAATAAATTAAGGAAACATATTTATATATATTTTACTGAGTTTCTTCACTCATTCATTTATTGAAGAAATAAAAAAATAAAAATAAAAAATATACTATATTTTTATTTTAAAATACAATGAAAAGAGAATGTCAAACTTTTATCACAGTTAAATATACTCTGGGTAATATTCTTTTTTAAATAACTTTTTCCTTTTTTAGAAAGATAATAGTAACCATGTTATCAAGAAATTACAATATCTCAAATTATTTTGATATTTTTAAATCAGTATCAACTTTAAGTATGTTTTTATATTTAGTAAAACTTTTAGCACTATGATTAGAAAGTATTTTATTATATGAAATACTCCATATCAAATTCAGAAAAGATAATAAAATAAATAAATAAAATGTATATGTTTACAACATAAATGTGGGGGGAGGGAGGGATAATAGACATGATAAACTAAGGTGCTCCAAGATAGAGAAATGTCTTCTGGCATATTGTAAAATTTATATATAATTTTTTTTAAAAATATGATCACTTACAACACTCAGAAACAAAAAAGTGGTTTTTGTGTACTAAATTTATGAACATTTAATGGTTTTTTTGTTTGTTAATCTACATTTTTGTTTGTTTATTTTATTTATTTTTGAATAGCATATAACTGAAGACATGCATATTGATACAACATAGTTCATACTATCAATGTTTAATTGAAAAATAGTTTTAGATGTACTAACTTTGATCAAATTAAAAATATTTGTAAATCTCAACATAAAATATGTTTTTAAAAGTCAAGAAAAATTTAAATAAAATTATTTCTCTTTTTATAATTAAAGAAACAAGAATATATTAAATTTTGAATAAAATAATAAAGTGTTATATTTAAACTATCCTCTAAATCAAGTATTTGTATAATAAAATAAAATATTTATTTTGCATATTAACAACTATATATATATATATATATATATATATATATAAGCCTTATTTCAAGCACAAAATGGACAAAATAGGAAACAAAAAGATGATAAATCAGCTATTACGATTTGTGTTCCATATGTAAAAAGAACTACAGACAGTATTGGACATACATTAAAATGCTATAATATAAATACATCATTTTTTACTCATCAAAAGATTAGCAATATAATAACCAAGCCTATGGATTCAATCCCTCTTGATTCTCATGGTGTTTATCAAATCTCATGTGAAAATTGTAAGGCTTCTTACATAGGTATGAGTAATCATCGCATCAGTGTTAGGAGATATGAGCATGCTAATGCAGTTAAACAACACTCATCATCATCAGCACTCTCACTCCATACTATGAATTCAGGTCATAAAATTATTTTTTCTAGTACCAGGATCATATCCAGATGTGATAATCTATACCAGTGCAAAATTAGAGAAGCTATTGAGATACTTAAAAGGCCAGGTTGTATCAATAAGCGAGATGATATAAGCAAACTTTCTCCTATTTGGAAAGATTTTTTTAAAAAAACATTCTTAATTTAACATTTTTGCTATTGGTGGAACTTTAACATTTTTTTTTTCAAATCAGTGATTGTAGCACCTCTACAATCATCTTTCTACCTTTTATCACTCTGTGGATGACTTGTGTTACCAAGTCAAAACATCAGTATATCAATTTTTTAAAATATTTTAACATGGATGAACCCGCAATATATATATATATATATATAAACTTCTCAACCAATAGAATTTAAATATGAGGAGAAAGAAAACGATAAAAACGATTTTAAATCTCACATGCATTCTTATGATTTGAGAAAGAGGATGCTCTGAGGAAGGTACTTGATATTGTACTGAAACGTCAGCATTTAGCTTTTTTACTACACGGAATATCCCACAAATAATAATACTAATATGACATCTTTTATCCGTGAAAACATTAGAATATATATATATATATATATATATATATTGTAACTGGAAAGTCCACCTGGATTGTAACAGGCAAAATTAATGATATAATAAAAAAAAGACTGTCACGATATAATCCAGTCACAGCCAGGGTACACTGCAAAGACCCATTGCAGCATTACATAAAAGGTACATTAAATTACCCCCAAATAAATTATGTGAATATTTTAATTAATAACTATTCTCCTTAAGAATTGTGTCTTAAAGCTACATTTCCAAAAACTTTAATTTATGATTTTTATTTACATGGAACCTTATGGCCAACCATGGATAAGATAGGATGATCTATAAAACTGCTAAATATTATTCTTCCAGAGTTAAATTTATGATCCATTATATCACTACCAAGCATTACATGGTGAATATGGGCCACTTAGCAAAATGGTACTAATTATAATCAGCATCATAACATGATTGACTGTAGCCCAGATATACTCAGGATTTTTAATATAGAAATGCAATGTAGGGTATTTTCTTTGTAATAGACATTAAACAATGTGAATTTTAGGTTCTTTCATCATTAACTTAAATATCATATCAAATCAATAGCAATGAGACTCTTACTGTAATAGGTAAAGCATCAATTATAATATTAAAAAATAGGTTCAATCATTATACTGGCTAGCAAGCTTATTTATTAATTAAGGTCCTAATATCACAAACACTAGCATAAGTAACAAATTCTGGGTTACATTATAAAATTAACAAAGCAAAAATAAACTGATGGATGAGATAAATGAGATTCTTTTATATCCTGTACCTCACTACTTAACCAAGAACAAAAGCATGAGTCTGAAATTGAAAACACAATAATATTTTCAATCCAAACACATTAGCATATATAGTCATATAGGTCTAAACTCAGTTCAGTATCTATACATTTTAGTAACAGGATAGTGGTGACTATGGTTATTAAGGAACCAAAGACACTAAAATGTAAGGATACTAAACTGAGTTCAGACCTATATGACTATAAATGAGCTTGGATTGAAAATATTGTTTTCAATTTTATTTCAATACTTTTGTAGATAAGTAGAGATAAAAGATGGCTGCTGGAAGGTTGTATTAAATCCTAAGATCTAAGTGCAGTGCTCTCAGATCCAAGGTTTCTCACTGATGAAAGCCACAAGCTAGAAACTAGTCTGGGGATATTGGATAAGGAAGCACTAGATATGGATTTTATGCACAAGCCTTCTGGCATCCATTGATCACTCTGGCGTGCACTGAGTGGCACTACTGTATTGAGAGTTTTTGCCTGTTTTAATAAGTTATGAGCAAGCATAAGAAATGGTAATCATGCAATGTTTAGTGGAGTAATAACAATAAAAACTCCTGATTTCACTGCCAACTAATACAATCAAAATGCTTGTCATTTTAAGATATTAAACATAATAAAAGAATGTTGAATATAAATGACATACAAAATTATAATTATCTTATATATAAAATAAAAGTTGCATTCAGTATGTATGCATAACAAATAAGATTCTATATAACAATAAAGCAAAAATAATACATAGTAAAAAAATGACATTTATGTATAACTTTAAAATATTTTATACAATAATCATTAAAATGCATTAATGCAAATCATTGTCATTTTATTGTTCATTAAATATTGTATATTTATTTTTATCTTCATATTAACTTAAATATATCAAAAATACATTACACAATAGAAGAAAAAAAATATTATAAATATAAAAAGTAAAATATTTTATGTTTGTACTAGCTTCTAACCAAAAATGTATTACAAAAAAAAAAACCCAATAAATATATAGTTAGAAATGTAAATAAAAAATCAAGTGATATTATATGTTATACATAAATAGGTTAAATCCTAAGTATAAAGATAGAATAATTAGACAATAAAGCATGAATATCAATCAACTCTGAGACAATCCCAATATAGATAACAATCAAGAATTTCAAACTGTTGATTGTTCTTTTAACAATAAAGGTGGAATCCTGTCTCTATTAATAGTCTCATATATTTATATAGACACTAAAGATTGCAACTTGATCACAGAAATTGAAATTATTGATAGAAAGAAGTTTAAATAAATCTCCTTAAACAGGCAAATACAACTCGTTTTGAATGCAGACTAATAAATGGTCAATTATAACATTACAAATTGCAATTATAATTTTCAAATTGTACATAAAGTGTAATAATACTCAATGCTAAATGGTTATAAGTAATCATTAAAAACCAGTCAACACTTTGACAATACCAATCAAGAATTTCAAACTGTTGTTAAGGCAACCTCTTTTAATATATATATATATATATATATATATATATATATATATATATATATATATATATATATATATATATATATATATATATATATATAAAATCAAAACGACCCCAAATCCAAAATTCAACCAGACCAGCATAAAAATAATATTAAAACACTACCAAAGGTTTCACTGCTACAAGCAGACTTCTCAAGTGTAAAGAACTAAAAAAACTACACAATATATATATATATATATATATATATATATATATATATATATATATATATATATATATATATATATATATATTAAACATTACCCACAAATCCATTCACTTCCCATCCACCCTTAATATTAAAAGAACTCTTAAATAAA
>JAQFVV010001818.1:0-45492 GCA_028023455.1 Epiperipatus broadwayi | reverse complement strand
CGTGAGTGTAAGTGCGGGTTGGGCGTTTTACGAGGGAGCGATTTGTTACAATTTATATTCACATTGTGAATTACTTTATTACATGTATAATATTGTAAATGATTAATCAATGGCTGTATTCCAAATATAATAAAATATATATAATTATTCAAAACAATACAATAATTAATACAGTAAAAAATATTTTAAAAACAAATATATATCATAATTTAATGGAAGTACTTTTGACTATCTATGTAGTCATTATCAACTAAATTCAAATTGTATTATAAAAAACCGTTACAAATGTATACAAAAAGAATTACGTCATGCATCAATTTTCCCACAATTCATTAATTTTTATATAAGCAACCTGTCTATTTATCAAATGTTGCTTTCCATTTTTTATTAACATAGCTTCTTTCATTTTACATTTATTATTATTTCTTTCAATATACAAAATCTTAACTTTATTCAAATCAAAACCATAATTACATGTAACATTATGATTAAAAACTACTGAAGGTGATACATCATCTTTTCTAACATTCTTTTGTCATGATTTTTGTACTCGTTTATATAACAACCAATGCTCCTTTCATCTTTTCTACAATGTACATCGAGATTCACCTATATATGTCTTTCCACAAAGACACAGTTATTTATATATTGCACAACTTTGATTTAAAATACTACATCTATTTTTTGAATTATTTATCAATCTATTTAATTTAGGAGTAGTATAAAATGTGACTCAACATATAATTTTATATATCTATTTTATAAATTTCACTTGTTCATTACAAATAAATGGTATTGATATCCAAGTATATTTCATTTTATCAATATCTATAGCACTTAAAATATTACCATTATCATTAAACTTAATAACAATATTATAAATTAATTTATGATTATATCCAATATTTAATAAATCCATAGTAAATACATTTATGTTACTTATTTTATCAGAATTATATTTACATAACTTATTATTCCTAAATAAAAATGATTTTAAACCAGATAATTTATATACTATTGGCACATTTGAATACCAAGGAATATATCCTCTTTTTTCAATATCTTTTATTACCATACAATAATCTAATTTATTTTTATTATGAGTAACTTAAATATCCAAATATTGAATTGACATTTTTTCTTTAAACGATTTACTCCATTTTAAACCTTCTAAACTATTTAATTCATTAAATAACAAATTTATAACATCTAAACTTCCACAAACAAAAACATCATCAACATACCTGTAATAAATTTTAATACCTTGGTAATATATATTATTATTAAGAATTATATCTTCATATCTTGATATTAAATTATTAAATTATGGTATATATTTGTTTGTTAAAATATTTTTACTGTATTAATTATTACATGACCCACCACTCTCCACACTATCTCATAACACTGATACACCTGAACACACATATGTTGAAAAGATAAATAATCACCAATATACATATTTTATGCTAAACCAGCAATCATCAGTTGGTCCAGATTACCATCTCTACACATATATGCTACAAGTGCTCAGATATATATTAAGATAGCAAATCCTTCTACTTTAATAGACAGGCTTCAATGTACTCCACACTCCAACTCTTCAACTGCTCAAAGGCCACCCTTAGCCTGAGATTGTTGTCACACCCATGTTGACCTAAAGGTCAATCTGACCCCTCATGTACAGGACATAATCTATTAAATACATATACAAGGGATAGGCAGACATCTCTAATATGTAATAGATGAAATACACAGGCTTATATATACCTGTGTCTATATATGTAATAGATAGGGTATTAGCACAGACTTTCACATGACCATCTGGACCAACTGATGATTGCTGTTTTAGCATAAAATACGTATATTGGTGATTATTTATCTTTTTGACATATGTGTGTTCAGGTGTATCAGTGTTATGAGAGTGTGGAGAGTGGTGGGTCATGTGAAAGTCTGTGCTCATACCCTGTCTATTACATATATAGACACAGGTATATATAAGCCTGTGTATTTCATTTATTACATATTAGAGATGTCTGCCTATCCCTTGTATATGTATTTAATGGATTATGTCCTTACATGAGGGGTCAGATTGACCTTTAGATCAACATGGGTGTGACAACAATCTCGGGCTAAGGGTGGCCTTTGAGCGTTCCATCATCAGATTTTCAATTGGATGGGCGTTTGAAGAGTTGGAGTGTGGAGTACATTGAAGCCTGTCCATTGAAGTAGGAGAATTTGCTACTTAATATATATCTGAGCACTTGTAGCATATATGTGTAGAGATGGTAGTCTGGACCAACTGATGATTGCTGGTTTAGCATGAAATACGTATATTGGTGATTATTTATCTTTTTGACATATGTGTGTTCAGGTGTATCAGTATTATGAGATAGTGTGGAGAGTGGTGAGTCATGTGAAAGTCTGTGCTCATACCCTGTCTATTACATATATAGACACAGGTATATATAAGCCTGAGTATTGATTTATTCAAAATATTTTTTTTAATATTTTGCATTAAAATTTTTTATATATATTTCCACATATTATAAGCACATTTCCCCTCATTCAAATAAAAACATATTACTAATTCTATTTAATCTTATTTTGTTCATAAAAAAATATATGTGCATTCCATTACATTAATAACAAAGTACATTAAATAGAAGAGAATAATAAATTCTTATTATTGTTGTACATAATTTTAACTTTTTCAAATCAAATGCACTTTCAGCATGATATACATAATCATGACTTTTTGGTACAACACTGTATAACACATCTGGGTTGAAAAATCTATTAATTCTTTTTATGTAGTTGGCTCATAGACAGCTCAAATAACTGTCTAATATTTAGTTGATAGATGATTTTCTAGTTGTTATTAACTAGCGAGTAAAGTTATCAACTTATCCAGGTTTGGCCATAAAATGTAATGCATTTATTATAAAAGCATAAAATACTATTTTATGCTGATGTTAATATCATTGGTGAAACAGTTTATATTATTTTTAAAGTCTTTATGTATAATATATGCATTTGATAGCCACTTTATTTTTTTATTTAAGCCAATTTGCATATATAATTTTAGAAATCTGACACTACATAAATCACAACTACATACCAGTTGTATATCAGTTATGTACCAATTATAAGGTGTTTTGAATCATTAAAAAATAATGACATCTCCAAACAAAGAATAGCATTTATGTGTATAGAAGAGAGATCCTATTGATTGAATTTCCATCACTGATAAAAGAGATGAGATTATTTTGAAAATAAATAACAAATTATGCCTTAAAAAAAACAGCATGGGACAATAAACTACAAAAATGATTACGATATCTCAGTGCAACCCTAATTATTAAATAGTAAATAGGTTTTTTTTTTACAACAGCAATGTTAGAAAACTTTATGTAAGATAAGAACTATGATCACAAAGATACTTTTAAACCAATTTTAGATTTAGCAAAATATATTTTATTCTCACTTCTCTTGAAAAGTTTAAAATAAAATAATACTCTCAAAAGATTATAAAGCAATTTTAACATTATTTATGTTTAATCAACCATATTAAAATATTATACATTCTCTAATAATTTAGCAGATGGATGTTTTTAGAATCTATTGAATTTTACAGACTTTGAGCATTTATATTTTGCCTATTATTATTTTTTATATATTGATTAATAAAATAAAAATAGTTAAATTATTAGTCACTTATTTGGAAATTGATTTCATTTATTTATTTACTTAGCATATGATTTTTTTTTAAATTTTGCGTAAACATCTTAACTATTAACCAAATGTTAAAAAGGATTTTGTATTCTCTTCTATCTTTTCTTTCGAATTATACTGTTATATATTATTATTGAAACATTTTTGTATCATTTTACAAAACTCTAATTACTTGAGTTTCTTTTCTTTATACATTGTTGTGTTTTTGCAGAAATTTTACTGGTAAATTGTGTTTTCTTATACCATCTATCTTTTTTGAAGTTTTTAATAGAGAATCAGTTGTTTTCTCATTGGTTATAGTTAACCCAACTTCAAAATCTTTTAATATTTTAAAATGATTTTTAAATTTTAATTGGCCTATTTCCGAAGATTAAGAATATCATTTCTAATACTGTCTTTTTTAATAATTTTTATTTCTCTAGTTTTGCTTTAATATTTATTTTACATCTCACTAATCTATCATTCCTTCTGTGACAAATGTATTAACAATCTTGAAACACATATTTGGAGATTAGTCCAAATAGAATCCAATTCCACTTTATCCTCATTTGGATGTTTTCATGTCTATTTTCATTTATATTTTTATTCAAAGAAAGAATTCATAAAATACCATTTTTCTTTTTTCCTGTGAACTACACATCTATGTCCCATCTCATTTTCTGGAATTATAACTGAATTGTTTCACAATATTTTCATCTTTCAATCATTTACCAAATCTCTTATAATAACTTGAAGAGTGTTTAATGTGATCAAAAGTCTTTTCTACATCCAAATAAAAATCATCTACTTCTTCATTATAATAGAAATGTGTTGGGGCATAAAACCGAATTATCTGACTTTAATATTTTTCATTAAGTTAATTAATTAATCTTGCCATTCTGTCTTATATATCATTTTTCACAATATTGTTCTTACTTTTATTTATTTATGATAAATTACACTCCATTTTTGCTTCCTACATTTGAAATGTCTTTGTAGTAAAATACATGCCCGTTTTTTTAAATTGATTGTTTGTTTCTTTAAATATCCAATTTAATATTAGACAGTCTTCTAATTCATATAATCTTATTTTACTTGAAAGTGATATGTAGTTATAAGTACCTAAATAAAAGGTCATCGTTAAATAGTATCCTAGAACTACAATTAGGGTGTTCTTAGCTCCCTCTCTCTTTGGCTTCCAACTAATGCTCATATGATGATTTTACAGCCTCCTGGAAACAAAATCCATAATTTTGTTTTGCTTGTCATGATTGTACATATTTATAAAAAATATCAGTCACTATCACATTTATCCAGCTTTCAAAAAAGCTCAACTGATATTTCAGTTAGGAAAAATGAACAAAAAATGTCATAATGTTTCTTGAACTCAGAAGTAAAAAGTCAATAAAATCATTGTACTAATTTATATATGTTGGTGAGCAATCCATCCATGTTGATTTCCCATGTGAATAATATTATAGCAAAATCTTTTAAAAGAAAACTATTTAAAAGTTTTGCATGTTATTTTTTTATGTATTAAGAGTACATGCAATAACACATATACTCATTTATATTTTTAAATTCTGTGATTTTACTTTTTCAATAGATTTTAGTTTAAAATAATTTTCTTTGGATGCTTGTTTTTTTTTACTACAGTAATTAAAAGCACACAAAGTTTCATTTTATTTTGTTGATTTTAATCTATTTTTAAAAGCTGAGACATTTTTTCATTTATTTATTTTTATTAATTTTGCATAAGATAAGAGCCCTGGTCAGTTGTTTTTTTTAATTAAGATTAAGCCGGAGATAGAGATTTATCCTGGTCAAAATTTTTAATTAAAGATTAGGCAGAAGATAACATTTTACATAAATAGTCCTAGGTTTTTGGCTGGATTATTCTTCTGCTTCTTATTCTTATTGTGACACTTATAAGGCTTGCTGTTCTAATTTTTATATTTGCTAATTGCTCAATGTGGATCACTGAAGTTGGAGATCTGTGGACTACTAATATTATCTACTATTTGCCTTGCTAGAAGTGAACATCCATTCGCCATACCAAAAATACATGCCATGAGAAATTTTAGCAATATGCAATACTAAATTAACCCAAAGATCAACCCTGGAGTTTCTAATTGTACTTTCAAGAACCTGACTTAAGTTCCTAGTCCAGAACTGATCCTAATGATTGCTTTCAGACTCCCAAACAGATAAATAAATGGAAATCAAAAATCTTCAAAATGAATTCAAGATAGAATAAATTATGCATTACCCCACTGAAAGAAATCAGCTGGACTTAACATTATATCTTGCTATAAACATACATTTTCATATTATAATCAGAGCTTAAATCTTTTGTTTAAATCTCTATGTTAAAATCTCAATTTAAAAAAGAAACTTTCACCTACAATAAGACATATAATTATTTAAATCTCTTTAATTATTTTATTATGTATTTTTCTTATTATTGTATGTATTGGAGTCTTAGTTTTAAGATTTCATATTTTAAATGTATTTGTCTGAGAATGTATTGCAAGTTTATATTTTATATGCTTAGTGTTTTATTTCTCTTTTTATATTATTAACCCTTGATAAATGCTTTGGCAGATATTAGTAATTTTCTTTTATTTCACTTGTTTCTTTCTCATTATAATTAATTTAGATAAGCTTGGTTTGCATTTCCTGCAGACTGTAAATTTTTTGGCTAGTGATTTATCAAGTGTATAGTTCTGTTTTTTCTTAATCAGTTTGGGATTTCCTATGTTTCAGATTATGTAACACTGTAATTTTTTTCTTTTTATCTTGCTGGAATTGACCTTGATGGCCTTAAACATGATCATTCATGGGTGTTTGCAGGCATTTGACATACTTAGTCCCAATGTTTCTTTTCTGGGCTAAGGAAAGTTCACCTGTACTGTTTCATCAACTTCTGTGCAAGATTGTTCTCTTTTAAAATCTCTAAGTAAAGTAAGACTGGAATTTGTTTATATAAATCTCTAGCAAGAAGATATTATAAATCCCTTTTAATTCTTAGGTGAGAAAACAAACTTATCTTTCTAAGTGTTTGATGCCAATACTCTTGTACACTCTCTGATAAATCCATTGGAGAAATCTAGGTTAAACTTTCATACTTTGTTTGACTAATATTTATTTTAGATTTAATAAACTTTAAAATTGTTCATAATTATTTTGACTAATACTTGTCTCTGTGTTCTTTTCAATTGTCTGAACAATGATAAAGATTTCTCTCTTTCCCTGGGTCTAGCTGGTAGCATTTATCATCATTGTTAACTTTTGGATCACCATAAATTAAATTTTCTAGGTAGTTGTGCCCTAGGTAATCAAAAGAAGATAGAAATGACTGGTACAATATATATTATGAATATAACATGAAAGCACTAAAGAATATTTGGTATTATAAATGTTATTAAATTTTATATTTAAACTCTGTTTTAGTATTTTTTTTACATTATAGTATATATATATACACACACAGTGAGATTTTTTATAATAAAGACTTCTACCGTGAATAACTAGAAGAATAAACACTTTTCCTTCATGAGATTATGATTTGTACAACAAATTAAAAATGATACAATGGTTACTAGAATGGCAAATATCTTTGCCATGTAAAACTTAAACATCAATTTAATTTACTCATCTCTTTCTATTTCTAAAAATAAAAACTATTATACTGTATGTATTTTTGTTTAAAAATATTCTTCTAGATGTGTATATTGTAATAATTTTTGCCTTAAACCCTAAAAACAAGTTTGAAAATGGATTAATGCTGACATCAAACAAAAATTCAAATCCTAAAAAAAATATATTGCATATATTTCTGTGTAAAAGTATTCTGTGTTTAATAATTTTAATTATAAAAAAGAATTTGAAAGTTGAATAATGTTAATGATCTCACTTTTTATTAGGATATGTAAGTTTACATTATAATTTTATGCTCATAAAAAATTAATTTCCTTTTTTTTTTTTAAATATAACTCCATTGTATGTACAGTTTTGCTTAAATAATTGTTTTGAATAATAACTTTGATTTTGGTCATGTACCTAGAATGTATTACCTCTAAATATATTTATTTTAATATAAAATACAATAAATCAATCATAAAATGTATGGTATTTGGGAACCAATTAATTTATTTTAGCAGACTTCACTATATATATATATATATATATATATATATATATATATATATATATATATATATATATATATATATATATATATATATATATATATATATATATATATATATGAGAGAGATATCCCAAAAAAACATAGAATTTTGTAATAAAATATGGTATATTTATTTTTAGACGTTTCAAATTGACTCTCTTTTAAAATATTGTTCATTTAGTGCTATGAATTAGTCTGAACACGTTTTTCATTTGTTAAAGCAGTCCTGAAACTCTTGCAAAATTATGCCTTTTAATGTCACTGTTGTTGTTTATTTTATTTTTTCTAAATCTATAAAATGCTTTCCTTAAAGGAATTTTTTCATTCAGAGAAATAAAAAGAAGTGGATAAATTGATGTATTCTATTTTTGTTAAAAATTATTTCATACTCAAGGTTGTGTGTGCTGATGCATTGTCATGGTGATCACCATGTCACAAATTGGGGTGTTTTTATTTTAGTGCCTGACTGTTACAAATTAATTCTGAGTGAATAATGTCATTTGCATTAAAAAACAGCACTGTCGTTAATGTTGAACTTCACTTGCTGCACTTTTTCCGAACATGGTGAATTTGAACTCTTCAATTGAACTATTCATAAACTTGTATTTTACTTAGAGCAGTTTGCTTGTAAACTCTTTCAAACATTAGAACTATTACCCCCTCATTAGTAGAAAACAGAATTTCACATTGTTTTAACTTCCCAGCCATCACAAAAAGTGACAAATGAGTGAGATGCATTTAACAAAGAAATACTATACAGCATCACAACTTCATTTGATGATTCTAGCTGGAAGTCTGATGCAGGAAGGTCCTTACAAGAAATATCTAGTATCAGAAGCATATACTACAATGTGCTTTTTTGCCAGAGAACAATTCTGATCTTTGGAGAAATCTTGTATACATAACAGAATACCTCCAATGCTTTTCATTTGAGATTAAGACTTGTACATCTGTACAATAAGTATTTTGAAATACACTTTAACTCATTATAAGACAATAATTAGCAAGAAAAGAGCAGCTGTCTTTTCTTGTACCTTATTTAGTGAGTATTTCAAAATATTTATTATACAGTAGTAAGAGTCTTAATCCCCAATATTATACATATATAAATGATATATTTTGTGGGTTCAACCTTATCAACATATATATTTATATATTGAATGATTTTTAGTTCATTTTTAAATAATTGTATTTACTAGTATTTTTTACCATTTACATATTTCCTCCACTAACTAATTATTTAGAACAGAGATTCTAGTTGGTACATCTTAAGATCATTTTCAGTCATTGCTTAATAAATGTAATATATTCTTCAAATTTGGTTTAAAATTTTCCCATGTACTACTAAAACCATAGAAATAATAAATACTACATACTATCATACCTAATATAAGACTAGAGATCAGAGAAGATGGACTGAATTTGGAGAGACTTTCATCCTGCAGTGGATTGATAATGGTTGATAATCATGTCGATGATCGTATTTAATTTTTTTATATACATATTAAAACATCAATATAATTATTGAATAAAAAACCTACAACAATGTAATTATAAAAGAGACAAGATATAATAAATTGAGAAAGAGAACTACTATATGACTGATTAAGGAATATTGCGCCCACTTATATGTGAAGGCAAAAAAAAAACGTCTGTCTGAAAGATGATTAATGATAGTGTGTATAAAAGCAGGGTTATGCATGAAATTTATGAATTCAATTTATTTTTTTATTTAATATTTGTTAAAATTATAGATTACTAAAACCATGAATGGCAATGTATTTAAGAATGCGGTAGGATTACGGCATACCAAGTTTTAAATATGTAATTAAACACTAACATATCAAAAAATTGATGTACTAAGAGGTAGAATGATGGAAACTGTATAAAAAAATTTATACAACAATTGAAATTTATTTTTTTAATTTTGATTCAATAATAAATAAAAAATGGAGACTTTTAGGTGGTTCTGTATTTTTCTGTGGATGTAAATAACTTATTAGAAAAATTAACATGTAATCATAAATATATTTTTTTGCTATAGATATTACCAAAAGAATTTTATGAAAAGCAGATTGTTGTACAATAATCTCTGTGATATTACTGCGTATGAGTGTTTTTTCTAGACTTAATAGTCCAATTACGTGACAATATTTTATTTTTTACAAAAAGTAATAATAATGGGCTTAACAAAATTTATTTGATCTTTTGGTTGTCATATATGTTTGTGATTATCATTTTTTATTCTTTAAGTTTCGCTTTCTTTACGTCTAAAGCCCTGATATTTGTTAAGCCTCCACATCTGAGTAATTATTTTATTGAATAATGCATTTTGGTATTCATTAAAGCAAATACGAGTGCACTTTTATTTTTGTTTTCTTTTCAAATCTCTAAAAATGTTATATGTCCATTAGAAAGTTCGATGTTGAATGTCATTTTCAATTTCGTATTGAAACAATTTGAAAACAAATTTCATGAATAATTTATAGTATTAGAAAAAAGATTTGGTATTGCTTTGATTTTTATTTTCTAATCAATAACTTAACCAACTTTCTCCGAACATAAATAAGATTTTATATTATCAAAAATTGATTTGTGCTAAGCATGCATGTGTATGTGTGTGAACATATATATATAGTTATTAATATAATAAACTAACGAAGTTTTTAAGTGTAATTCTAAACAGAAAGTAATCAATTATTTTATTTATTAATAATAAAAAAATTCACTCTAATAAATTAACAAATAATTAATTAACAATAATAAAATATTAAATGTAAAATAATATTATATGACGTTCAAATACTAAAAGTAATGGTTGATTTTAAATCCAAAACTTTAAGCGATTGAATCTCTTTTAGCTTATTTAAAAGTGCTGATATTTCAATCACCGCGTCAAATGGTTTTATTATTAGAAATTTTTTTAAAAAATAAGGAAATAAGTAAAACAAAAATAATTAAGATCTGTACCATATCTTATTTAAGATTAAATATATATATACAATAAACTTTTATTCCAGCAACTATTGAAGTATGATATACGCATACCTCTTTTACCAGTGGTGAAGATCGCAACATATTACAATCATACTTTTTAATAACTGAAATACAAGCTTATTATATACCTGTATCAATATATGTAATATATAGGGTATATGAGCACAGACTTTCACACTATCCATCACTCTTCACTCTATTTCATAACACTGATACACTTGAACACATATATGTTGAAAAGAGAAATTATCAGTTAAATAAGTGCTCAAATATATATTAATATATCCAATCTTCGTACTTTAATGGACATGCTTCAATTCACTCCACACTCCAACTCTTCAACCGTCCATCCAATTGAAAATCTGATGATGGAATGCTCAAAGGCCACCCTGAAACAGTGCATCAACATCATTTAATCAGTCCAGATTTATCTGTGACCTTTATCCTCTGACTTAGCATTTATTAAAAAATTTTGTTATGGAAGATTATAACACAAACATTTATATTAAAGTTTTATTCGTGTGCATTGAAAGTAAACAGATATTTAAAAATAATAATAGTAATCGAATATTTGGTTGTTCTGAAGTTCATAAGAAGGTGGAACACGAAAGGTGACAGACAGGGATTCAAGAATCTTGGGCTCATTAATACATGCAAAGATATATATTATTAATACCAAAAAAAAAAAAAAATTTTAAATACTTTCTGCATAAAAATATATGCAGTATCTACAAATAAGCATAAAATCACATTCATATTTTATGACAATTTAGTTATATATTCCCATTAGATGTTTTAATATATAAATATATTAATATATAAGAATGAATTACTTACTCATTTTTATATTTTTGTTTTTGCATATACTTGTACAAATATGCTTACATAATGCTGTGCGTTTGCATGCAAATACACACATATTATCAGCTACATATAAACAAATAAATATTTAATATGAGTTCTCAACTGCCATCTGACAATGAAGTCAGATGATGTAAATTGGATAGCAATTTGAAATGATCTAGATCCTTATTGAATTTTAATAATAAAACACATTTCTCTTGTTTGTTTCTTTTTCCATTATTATGGGGGGGGGGGCATTATAATAATATTTATATCATTTAAAGAACGTTTAAATTAGAAACGTTGAGAAATAGGCAATTTGTGTCTACTACATATTAATAGCATCTCCAACTCTAGATATCATAATTTAAGCAATTAGTGAAATCAATATATAAAATAAATGAAGTTCTATTAACATTTTAAAAAATATAATAGATACAACTGCAGATATAATCGGTAATGCTGATATGTATACATAGGAAATATTTCTTTGTCTAAGCATGATTAGAAACTTGATAATTAAGTAAGAATAGGTGATTTTGAATTTGCTAATATATCTTTAAAATTTTTCGATTGGAAAAATAATCATCATCAATATTTCCAATCTTTATCACTCATCTTCAGGATAATGGTTTTTCAGTATTTCCAATCTTTATCATCAGCTTCAGAATAATGGTTTTTTTTTTTTTTGTATTCAATCCAGATCTTTTATCAACAGCTTTATTTGTCCCCCATATTTCAGAAATATTTGAAAAGCAATTTAAAACTTCAGTTGCTTATCTATTATCATTATTTCTTGTAATGTGTATAGGCAATTTAATTTCATACTCACTTCATTTATGGTAAATATCTGTTTTCTTATCGATCTATTGTACTTTTATCTCTTCTTGTTAATGTGAACCATTTTTTTAATTAATTAAAATCTAAAAGTAAAAAACTGTTTAAAAAATGTTGAATATTAAAATTAAATGAGATAATTTTTAAAGACACTTTTGCCTAAAACTCATCTGTTTATTTTTTTTTTTTTTTTGATACTTGTGAGTTTTCAAGTAAACCAAGATGGCGCTTCATATTTTTGATAAATGTACAGTTTCCAGAGCCTATAATCTACCTAAGATGTGTTAGTTGTAAAAATTAAAACAAAATTTGTAAATCAATTGTTAAATTTTAAAAAAGGAATAAATTCCAATAAATTTCATTAAGGAGCTTTATTTCAATTTTTTTTTTAGCTATATTATAACGTGGAAATAAGCCCATACTTTGGTTCAATTCAGTGCGTTTTTTGTTTGGCAGTAGTTTTTTCAGAAATTGTCATAATGATAAAAATTTGGGACCTTTCTATCACAGAACATGATGCAGTGGATTATTTCCAAAGCCTAATAAGTGTGCATTTATGATCGCAATAAGATTGCATCCCATCAACATGAATAAAGTGTAAATATTGGATTTATATTTTTTTCCCCATTTTTCCATTAAAAAGTTAATCCAAAAAAATAAATAAATAAATAAACTGTAAATATTGTAATTAATTTTTACACAATGATTTTTTTTTTAAAAAATAACAGTAATAAAAAATAAAATGTAATTATTAAGTAGAGGTTTCCTAGCAGGCATGTTTTGGTAAATATTTTTGGGGACCCCTGAAAATATAGATTTATCAAAATTACAGGCTGCCATCTTGGTTTACTTGAAAATTCACAACTCTCATATTTATATTTATTGTATTTTAGCAGTTTGGAAAAGAAATGAATGGTAATTAGATATTGCCAAAATAGTAACTTTTCTATTTATTTTTCATAAAAAATTATTGCTTGTATTTACTCATTTATAATTGATTAAACACCATAAATATGAAATAATAACATTCTTTACCCAGAAAGTTTACATTTCAAACAGCAATGTTTTATGAAAATATTTCTGCCAATTAAGTCATACATCATTACTAGTTGTAGAAATCAATTTGATTCCAACAAATATCATGTTTACTGATGAGAGTTTATTTATGTGAAAATGGATTTCTGTGTTTGTTGGAAAATCAACTGATTTTGTGATTCTTGTGAAGATGTCAGATTCAACTGACATAAGCACATATCTGATAAGAGATTGGTTGATTTTTTTATTAGTCATTGCCATTTGGAACATTGTAAAATTTCTGTAGAGGATATAAGTAAATAATATCAGCATTATTACACACACACGTGTGTATGTAATAAAACTTCTATATATTAATTTACCATATGGTAGTGTAATAAAGTAGGGAGTTCTTTTTTTGTCATGTATTGTGTGTGCTAAAGAATTATGTGATTTGTTAAATATATGCACTTTATTATATATGCATAAATATTGAAAGCATAAATGGAGTCATAGTTATTAATAAATAAATAAAAAATGGGAAAACATTATTGTGGAGATTGATAATCTTAGGAAGTAAACGATTTTATATATATATATATGTACAGAATGTTTTTAATAAGACCAAACAATATTTTTAAATATCATGGGGGTCTTTAATGATATATTTAGAAAGCAATTGAAAAAATGAAAAAATTATGGATAAACTTAACTATAGAGTCAGAAATGGTATAGTAAACAGGCTTATAAAATTTTCATAAAAAGAAAATCTGTATTTTATTATTATTATTATTATTATTATTATTTTAAATTTAAAGCAGAAATGAACATGAAATAAGTCAAATGAAAATTAAGATATGTGCTGATGCAAATCTAGTGTCCAAAGCTATATAAAAAATTTAATATTAACAATTGATATTTCTAACTTTTATAAATATTCCAATAAATTTAAGCTTGGCTTCAAAAACTGTCTTAAAATATTAATAAACTTGAATGATAACTTAGACTTGGAATGAATGTATTAAAAAAATAAACGATACTCCACTATGATCAGCTCCACAGATAACAGATTCAAAAAATAACAATTCTCCAATAAATTTTCATTTGAGATAAAGCAATATGTGGGGGGGGAAATAATTTAAATATTTTAAAATGATTCATTTAAAAGAATGTAATATTTATAACCTTTTAAAATAATATGAAAAAAGAATTAATGTGATATAAGAAAGTATACGTGTAAATTGGCAAAAAAAAACTATAAAAAATTCACAGATATAAATCCATTTTATTTTTAGACATTAAAAATAAAATTATTTTAGCAATAAGAAGATAAAGTAACACGGTTGTTAAAATGAGGAATGATTAAATATATCGTTGCATTCTATCAAGTAGCCCTGAATTATTGGAATTATCAATATTTCAAAAAAAGTAGATCAAGAAATATAAAAAATGTTGATAAAACTATAAAGTAAATGTTCTAAATGATTAAAATATACCAAGGTTTAAAAAAATGCAATGGTAATATTGATATTTAAGGAAATAAAAAAGATGGAAATTATAATTTAGAAAACTATCAGTTCTATATAAGTATAAAATGACTAAAGCATCACATGATCACCATTTGCTATGCTTATACAAGCTGTTTAAACATAATAAACTCTCCTTATAGTAGAGACACCTAGTGAAACCCATAGTAATCAATGGATGCTAGAAAGTTTGTGCATAAAATCCTTAATTACTTCCTACTCATTCAACATCCCTAGACTAGTTTTCAGCTTCTGGCTTTCATCAGTGAGGAGCTTTGTATCTGAAAAAACTGCACTTAGATCTTTGGATAACACAACCCTCCAACAACCATATTTTACCTATTTACATAGCTATAAAGCTGTGAGCCCAAGATGAAAAGACAATTTTTTGAATCTAAGCTAATTTTCTTGCATAATCATAGAAATCTGAATTCACTTCAGTATCTATACATTTTGGGATCATTGGTGGTTACAATCACCATCACCCTATAGCACCAGTAAACATCACATGATCACCATTTCCTATGTTTACACAAGCTTCTAAATCAGCAATGTGATGTGATGTGATGCACTGTAATTTCTTCTTATATGGAGTCAGAAATCTCTCAGCAACCATGCCCAGAGAAACCTGTTAGCCACTTTACCTTCCATTTCCATTCCCCACTCTAAGTTTTCCTATATCTGGCTCCATACCATTTCCACAATATAATCTTTGTCAACTCTATGGCTTTTATATTTAAATCCCCCTTATCTTTTCCCAAGTCCAGCATAAAATTCAATAACTCACTTTCTGTATAATCACTTTGCTTATATTTATTCTTCCACAACTTTATTATTTGTATCCTTTTGACTTTCAGGCATTTACATTCAATTAACAGATGCCTAATATTTTCTATGCCTTTCTTACACAACTTGCAGACTAAATCACCCATGTTTTCTCATTTACATATATAATCCCCCATTTCTAAAGATCCCATTTGAGCCTTAAACATAAACTACTTTCCTTGGTATTATCATAAATTAACTTGTACTCAATATTCCATTTACTTCTATATATACATATATTTAAATTTTCACTCTCCATACTAGTTCTCCATCTTTCCAACTACCTATTCTTTATTCATGCATCTATTATTTTATCTCATTCCTTACCACTATAACCCTCAACAATTCTCCTAACACAATCATAGCAAACTCATTATACATTAGTGCCACCCAGTGCAAGCCATAGTAATCAGTGATTGTGACTGTGGTTATTAAAAAAACCCAAAACACCAAAATGTACAGACACTGAACTGAGTTCAGATCTGTATGACTATGCAAACAAATTAGCTTTGATTGGAAACATTGTTATGTTTTCATCTTGGGCTCATATAGCTTTAGAGTTATAGTTACCTAAATACTAAAAAATGGCTTCTGGAGGATTGTATTGGATTCAAAGGTCTAGGTGCAGTTCTCTCAGATACAAACTTCTTCACTGATGAATGACACAAGGTAGAAACTAGTCTGGGAATATTGAATGTGTAGGCAATAGTTAAGGATTTTGTGCACAAACCTTCTACTATTCATTGATTACTATGGCTGCATTGGATGGAACTACTGTATGGAGTGTTTGCTATAGTTTTAACACTAACACAGAAAATAGTGTTCAAGTGATGTTTCACTGGTTTTATACCAATTTTGCCTATAGGATGATGATGACTGTGGTTATTTGAAAATTAAACACACCAAAATTTATAGATACAGAACTGAGTTCAGGTATGTGTCATTATACAAGCAAATTAGCTTGTATTGAAAATATTATTGTTGTTTAATAAATTGTTTTTCTCTTCACTAGTGAAAAGTGTAATTATAAATATGTGACTTTTTTCACATTCGTTAGTGAAGCTATAATTATACTTAAAATAATGTGTAAGCGATCTGCTTAGTGCTTTCG
The DNA here is from genome assembly GCA_028023455.1 of Epiperipatus broadwayi. Lineage (NCBI taxonomy): Eukaryota > Metazoa > Onychophora > Udeonychophora > Euonychophora > Peripatidae > Epiperipatus > Epiperipatus broadwayi. The sequence continues at coordinate 28,433 of JAQFVV010001818.1, read as the reverse complement.
AGATTTAATGTTGGAATCTCATACTCATAGCTTTGTGAATGAATACTGTCATTATTTATTGTACACATATGCAAATGAGTTTGAATATTTAATTAGTCCATTGTTTAGAGAGAGCAAAGCATGCCTCTCTTTGTTTATATTTGGGTTTATAACTTCAGAGTTACTTAAATAGATAAAACATACTGTTGGAGGGCTACATTAGATCCAAAAGATTTGGGTGCAATGCTCTCAGAATCATGAGTCATCATTGATAATAGCCACAAGCTAGAAACTAATTTGAAGTTATTGGATGAGTAAGCACTAGATAGAGAATTTATGTATAAACCTTTTAACATCCATTGATTATTATGGCTTGTGACTGGGTTGCACTACTGTATGAAGAGTTTGCTTCTGTAACTTATCTATAAAGAATTTTGCATTCAGACAAATGTTTGCACAGTAGACTATATCCAAGCAATAAAAAAATTCTAGAAAGAATGAATATCAGTTGTCTCTATAAATTAAAAAAAAATTATTTAATTCTATAAACATTTTCATAAAGATTAAAGTTTTGGAACATCAAGATAAAGCTGCAGGATATTGTCAAATTCAGGATAATATTTATCACAATACAATTATAGTATTTAGATTACATAGTGGCAATAAGAAGACTAACATTTATAAAAGAATACAAGAGAGTTCTGCATTGTTTATTTATAAATAATATGCAGTGAGTTAAATGTGAAGATGTTTTAAGCTTTATGCTCTTAAGTCAAAATGCTTCAGACTGGCTTATATATATAGAACTTGAAGTAAAGATGAAAGGTGGAACCACCTTTTCCTTATAAAAATCTGTCTTGTATTGCGACTTAAGAGCTCTCTATACAGTACATCTGATTGGCTGTCATATAAGCATTCTTAAAGCGCATGCGAGGAGGTTTCAGCATTTTGCTTTAAAACTTTCTATAGTAATTTTACAGGAATTAGTTTATAAATTGTAAAGAAAAGTTTAGAGATTAAAAATAAATGGAGGTTACTTATGTAATCGAGATTTTGTAGATAATTTGTTTGTTCTTTTTACAAATAATGTTTCAGAGCTTCAGAAAATGTTACGAAAGTTATCACATAAGCTGCAAAAAATGGGACTAAAAATAATGTTTTTTCACATTAAAAATAAATAAAAAATGAATCATAATGAATTACAAAAAGTTAAAATCTAAAAAATGATGTAATAAAATTATGATAGACGAAATATAGAACTATTTTGAATGAGTTGCTTTTGAAAAAGTAATAATATTAAACGAAAACATCGTTATTAATTTAAAACTCCGTTTTTAATAGATTTTTTTACTAATTTTTTTACATAAAAAAATCTTATACTTGGATGCATAACAAAATTTGAAGACTATAGAATCAAAATATGAAGAAATGTATACTAGAAGTAACAAAAAAAAAATGTAAAATATATAAAAGAGATAATAACCATATACCATTGGCATCATTAAAAGAATCTTATCCTGCATAATTTAATATAGTGATATAGCCAAGTTGAGACATAAAGGTTCATAAATAGAAGTTTAGGTTTGTCACTCTGGGTGTTCGAATGTCATTTGATTTCTTACATGACAAATCATTGGATTACTATTTAAAAAAAATTAAGAGACATTACTGTCACTATGAGAAAATTTTTAGCTCAATATATGTTCAAAAACAAAATATTTTACTTTCTCCTGCGTGTAATTTTTATTATTATAATTAGTATTTATTTTTGTTTTGCTTAAAACAGAGATGTTTTGCTTTGAGTATTAAATTTGCCATCTTATAGTACACTTTTAAATATATAAATAAATAATTACGATTTTATTTTATTCTTAATTTTTTTACCTTTGTATTTTATCACTAAAAAAGCTTTTATAGAAACTTAGAATATTCTATTGATTGCTGTAAATTCAAATCTCAGTACACTAAAAAGTTACTCATGTTTCTCATTGAAAAAAATAAATCTTTTTAAAGGATAATTGTTTTGTTTTTTTTTTTAAAAAAAAAAAGAGTTCTGGTTTTATCTGGATTCAAATTCAGACTGATAAAACTTAAAAGAAAAGTTCTAATAAAAATTTAAAAGGGCTTTTTTTCAGGCCGAATACCTCATATCTGACTTCAATAACTATCCAGTATTGATTTGTAAGTGATTACTTAGTTAGAAAATTAGTGCTTTTATCTTACAGTGAACTATTTGAAGATTATTTTAGTTTTTATTTACAATATATACAGAAAAAGAAGATTCTCATATATAGTAACTAATATATCATTGTCAAACCAAATCCTAATGTTGATTAGAATTTTTAAAAAAATTTAGATTATGAACAGAATTTGTTTTTTTAAGTATCTAATCGATAACCAATTCAGTGAGACATCAAACTATTAATTGGGAAATAAGTATCTAGTTAATCTTTGTTTGATAATTATATAAGGAATGGAAATTTTGAATTCTCACTATCTAATGGCTCTCTGCAGTTAAGCATAGTGTTAGAGTCATGGTCCCAAAACTAAACTTTCCAGGATTGAAGTCCAACTTATCACTTTTGATGCTCAAACACTGCATGACCTTTTGAGTGACTAATTGTTAAATTATATTTTTTTTAGATTATCATCAACTTTTAGCTACACTGGTAAATGTTTTCTCTATTTTTTTTTGAAAAACTATAAGAGAAGGCTTTGCCCTTCTGAAGGTTATTTAAAGACTATTTTACTTACCTACACACAGGCATATATATATTGTAATGGAATGGGGTAATAGGAAGTAGGAAATAAAGGGCATCAAAATAAGAGGTGAACCTGGAGTGATGAAATAATCATCATCACTCCCAGTCCATTTAAAATGTGAATTTGAAATATTAATAATTTACAGAAGTATATATATATAAGTAAGATATATTTAAGAGGAGCATGAGATCCAAAAATCTGTGAGATCATTGAGAGATCAGCCAGCTAACTCAGAAAAGCAACTAAAATCATAATTATTTATGAACCAGCATTATAAAGTAAATATCAGTATAAGTAAATACTCGAGAGAAATAATCATCCATCATCATCATTGATGGGTATAAACAAAGTAGTACAATAAATCAGAATAAAATCAACAGTCCATCTTGTGACTGGATTTGAACATAAAAAATATAAATCAATAGACAACTTTGTGACTGGATTGGAAATGGGTCTTCTGTAGACCAGGCTAACTACTGAGCCTTTGCCACCTGGGGCAATTATTTAAACATAACTTGGTTGCACCAGCTTAGTGCCCATCCATTAGAATACATAATAATCAGAAATCAAAACAATAATGCTGGGACCTTAAAACATGCTGATCATCATCAATGCTCAAGCCACTTGTACTGGCCAACTATAAACTTAACTTCTAATAAGACTAAATTAAAAATAAAATATAGTGCATGGGCTTTAAAGAATATTCTCTTTTGCATCAACCAGGATGATGATTGATCATCTCTGGATGCCCCAAAGCACTAAATACACATCACCATTTATCTGTGCATGAATCTAGCTCAGAGAACATAACCTCTATTACTGTATGTGACCAAGAGATGATGGAAACAATTTTTAACAATTAAATAAGTTTATTAATAACAATAAAAATGAATTTAGGTCTTATAAGGGTTCTGATTTTGAAAAGTACACAATAATAAAGTCATCACTCTGTAATTTATAAGATTACTACATAATTCAAGTTATTATATTAATTGCATTATTTCTTAATGAGTATCTATAAATGCATACATATATCCGTACACAGATGTGCATTTTATAACATAGGATGAAGACATTTCAATTAAACATAAAATAATTATTACATTTGTGACTTACATAATTACTAGTCAAAATTCAAATTGTTACATGGATTTACCTATATGTGGGCACAGACATGCAATTTATAACATAAAATTAATGTATTTCGATTGGTATTCAATAATAAAAAAATGATTAAAATTTGCATATATGTCCTATTTGACAAGCATTGACATATATGCACACACTCAAATATGCAGTACAATTGATTTATATTACAATTGTCATATAAAATGACCTTTTACAGTTGTATATAAAAAAATATTATAAATGTTTAAAAATTTTACATATATTCGCACACTGACAAAAAGTTACATATTTTAATTTGTTATAATAATATTATATTTTTCATAATTAATTCCATTTGGAAAACATACATAAATTTCTCACATATATGTGCGTATAAACAAAATATAGATATAATTTAAAATTATTTATCAGTTTATAAGTTCTCTCTCTTTGTTTTTTATCAAACTAAATAAAGTCAACTTTTGTTTGACAGGTACTTGTAGATTAATTATCAGTGTTCTTAGACCAATTTAAAAGATTTGCTTTAACGATTTTAATTCAAACAAAATTATGCTTGCATTTGTATATTCTTCTTTTAATGTCTTTTTTTCTAAGGAAGTATCAAAACAATTTCTTCAAAAATATATATCCAATCGTATTTCTTTTAGTCATTTGACTCAAGCAAATTATTTACGTGTTTTGTTTTAAGTTATTAATTTATAATTTTATAAGTTGTTTTAAGAAATATTAAAATAAAATAACTCACTGTATATACACGTGACATAATTATCTGTGATTCCCTGCATGTATAGATAAACAGCAGCATAAGTATACCAATTTCTTCAAGCTTTCTCTTGGTAAGCTTGGTTTTTGGTCCAGCAGAAAAATATAATTTCAGGTTTGTTGTCATCATCAGGTAAAAATATATAATTCAGATGTGGTTGAATTTCTCCCTTCTGTAGTCAGTTCCACTTATACTTGGATTTTGTAAGCTTCAGGTCAGCAAGCTGTTTTCCAGAACACTTTTAAGGCTATGAATTACAAAGAATCTTGACCCATTTCCTCCATGTAAATTCAAACTCCTCCAGTGAATTGTAGAGCAGCCACTTCCTTGCATTCTTAAATCCTTATGGCAGTTCTCTTGATAATTATTCTAGCCATCTTTGCGGCAAGCTTTACTATGGCCATTTTTTGCTACAGTTACCAATTCTTCACAAAATATTTTAGCCAACTTTACAGCTAGCTCTTCTGCTAACTCTTACAAAACTGCCAGCAAAAACTAACATATTTTTATCAGTCTTTTATAACCTTGGTTAGGTCATGTGACAAAAACACAGTGGCTGTTTTCAATCTGTCTAATCCATTTGAAAACAAGCTGGAAATTTCTATCTGAAAGTGTGATTTTCATGTTTTTACTTTAATCTTTGGAATTTGACCAAAGGTGTGATAATCCTTTAGAATTTTTAATCTACAAAGATTTTTAACTACATAGTAGAAATGCAAACAAGCATTGATTAAAAAAGATATTTTATACAAGTATTAATTAAGAGATTTTAAAAAATAAATTATGCTTTTTTTTTTGTTAATTTCAAAATCAGAATTACAAATATTATTTATCAGACCTTTTTAAAATACTTATTTCACAATGAAATTTTACTTTAAACCCAGAGTTATTTAACGCTTTACTTTTTTTAGGAAATATAGAAAAATATCTACAAAAATTTAGCCTGTGTTAATTTCTATTTTTCCTTTATTTTACATATATATATTCACCTACACTATATTAGCATGTGCTATGTAAGCCAACTGGTTACAATACACATATATATATTGTAACGGGATTTGCCATTTTCCATATATATATATCACGCATATATATAACCATTTGTAAGATTGCGTGTATGTATATAATGCTACACGTATATGCGTAATTGAAAACAAAAAATTTATTCTTAAAGTATTTTGAAAACTATATTCCTATTTCTCGCCCAGCATATTTATGAGCATCAATTTATGACCTCAAGTGCCAAACTTATATTACTATAAGAATTATGCTGGGAGAGCTGGAGTACCAATATGGAAATGCCCTTGGCTAGCTCACTCAGGGCGGGTGATTGACAAATTGAAGGAAATCTACAAGGGGGGTGGGAGGTTACTATACTAAAATATGTTTGATATACTATTCTAAATTCTTCCTACTTTTATAAAAACAGACCTAAATAAACAATACCAATAAACATACATTTCATTTTAAAATTTTTGTACAATATTTTATTTATACAATGATTAAATATTTTGTGCTCTTTATTTACTGGGAAAGACACATGCATACACACACTGCCTAGATATGTATAAAATCAAATAAATAAGATATATATCAGGTTCATATGAGTAGAAAAAAGTCATTTTTGATTATTTTATTTTTACAAAACTTTATGCAGATCGTTCATGATCAGAAAGTTTATAAAGGAAAGTTTGTGAAAAATTCAAAAAAACAGATGCTCTCTGGAACACTAAATATTATATTGTTGAATGTGCACATACCTGAATTGCTTTTCTTCCCCAGGGAAAATGATGGATGATCAAAAGTAAAAAATTTCATTCATTTTGACTCTTTTTTATAGCACTTGATGTAATGGTGATCAAATTGGATTATTTATTCCGGTTGTCTTATATTCTTGCTTGTTGATTCCATTCCTTTTTTGAATTTAATTTAGACTTCGGAGCAATTAGTATCTATCTTTGATGATTACCCTTCTTGCAGCCACCTTTGGACCTTCATGGGGTGGGATTGCACCGGCATGCTTACGCTTTCTTAAGGCAGCTTGCACACAATTCTACCAGCCCTTTCTAAAACAATTCTCCCTCTGCAGCACTCTACTCAAAATTTAGCAATCAAATAATCTTTTTTAGCAAGTTCTGCCCCTCAAAATCCGGATTCTTTTTGAACAAAAGTTTTTCACACCTCAAAATCTAATTTTGTTCTCCTTTTGTTTTCATCAAAAGTATTTTGAATCCAAAACTTAAATCTCCATAATTAAATTTTTTAGATATTGATCAAGTTCTTTTTGATATCTTTTTTTTATTTATCTTCTCCAAAATGAAATTGAAAAGCTTCCATCTTGAAAAATAAAACATATTTCTATATCTGTATTTATACTTTTTACTTTTTTTTTTCATATTATTCTATCAAAAATATATACACGTGTTTCCATAAAACAAAGAGCACACATACCCCACCTCTTATGTTTATTTTAATCTTTTTTAATCCCTATCTAGTTATAAATATAAAAACAAATCAATTAATTGGGCTATATTGATGCATATATAGGAAAGTTTACTTTTGAAACAGGTATCGAACTCAGCCCTGTTTCAATACCCCCCTTCCAGAAGCCTGTAAATATTGTCTACATGTTTGAATGGCTTATGTCTAAACCAACAAAACTATATGTATGTCCTAAAATCAATATTATTCGACAACAAAACTATACGTATGTCCTAAAATCAATTTTATTCGACTTTCACCCTGTAGCTATAAAAACTAAGAGTAAGCGACCATCGGCCTAATGATATACACTGGGTCTGACCACAACTCATGAGCATATGACATGCTATGAATGAATACAGCCAACTCTACCTTAACCTGCTTGGTTAGACAATCACAAAATAACAAAAAAAAAACGTAAAAAAAAATCCTTTTTTTTTCTTTTTTTTTAACAAGAAGGCATTTCCTAACCACACTCTGCTGCTTCCAAGTCTTAGGGGTGTGGTTAACTAGGACAAATGCCCGATTCTTATTTGGAATTTTCCAACCATTTTGGGAATAAAAAGCACATACACACAGAATGCAACACACCACATGCCTGATCCAGCAGCCAACCCCATATCTCCCCATCAGAATTAGACCACTTTCCTCCCAAAGCTTCACAGCCACCGCTTATTTATTCTCTATGCTTACAAACTGGAAAACACAAATGTATAAACCATTACTTTATATACATCAATATATAACTGCCCCTATAATAACTATGATAAATATTGAACCCACAACCTAAAAAAAAAATAAAACAAAAAAAAAAAAACTTTCAGGCCTACTTTTCCTCCCCCAAAGTACTATGCTGCATACTTAACTTCCCTAACTAATTCACTCCGTTGCCTATTTTCCACCACTATATTTTTTCTTATATTTTCCTCCCTTTCTTCATACTTAATCCTTATACTCCCTCCCTGTATTCTCCATTCTTCGAAAGCCCTTAGTTGGGATGCCATTGTAATGGGATTTGCCATTTTCCATATATATATCATGAATATATATAACTATTTGTAAGATTGCGTGTATGTATATAACGCTACATGTATATGTGTAATTGAAAACAAAAAATTTATTCTTAAAGTATTTTGAAAACTATACTCCTATTTCTCACCCAGCATATTTATGAGCATCAATTTATGACCTCAAGCACCAAACTTATATTACTATAAGAATTATGCTGGGAGAGCTGGAGTATCAATATGGAAATGCCCTTGGCTAGCTCACTCAGGGCGGGTGATTGACAAATTGAAGAAATCTATGGGGGGGGGGTTACTATACTAAAATATGTTTGATATACTATTCTAAATTCCTTTTACTTTTATAAAAACAGACCTAAATAAACAATACCAATAAACATACATTTCATTTTAAAATTTTTGTACAATATTTTATTTATACCATGATTAAATATTTTGTGCTCTTTATTTACTGGGAAAAACACATGCATACACACACTGCCTAGATATGTATAAAATCAGATAAATAAGATATATAACAGGTTCATATGAGTAGGAAAAAGTCATTTTTGATTTATTTATTTTTTACAAAAGTTTATGCAGATCGTTTATGATCAGAAAGTTTATAAAGGAAAGTTTGTGAAAAATTCAAAAAAACAGACGCTATCTGGAACACTAAATATTATATTGTTGAATGTGCACATACCTGAATTGCTTTTCTTCCCTGGGGAAAATGATGGATTATCAAAAGTGAAAAATTTCATTCATTTTGATTCTTTTTTTATAGCACTTGGTGTAATGGTGATCAAATTGGATTGTTTTTTCCAGCTGTCATATATTCTTGCTTGCTGATTCCATTCCTTTTTTGAATTTAATTTAGACTTCAGAGCAATTAGTTTCTATATTCAACAGTTACCCTTCTTGCAGCCACCTTTGGACCTTCATGGGGCAGGATTGCACTGCCCGGGATGCTTACAATTTCTTAAGCCAGCTTGCACACAATTCTACCAGCTATTTCTAAAACAATTCTCCTCCGCAGCACTCTACTCAAAATTTAGCAATCGAATAATCTTTTTTAGCAAGTTCTGCCCCTCAAAATCCGGATTCTTTTTGAACAAAAGCTTTTTGCACCTCAAAATCTAATTTTGTTCTCCTTTTGTTTTCATCAAAATTCTTTTGAATCCAAAACTTAAATCTCCGTAATTAAATTCTTTAGATATCGATCAATTTCTTTTTGATATCTTTTTTTCATTTAACTTCTCCAAAATGAAATTGAAAAGCTTCCATCTTGAAAAATAAAACATATTTCTATATCTGCATTTATACTTTTTAATTTTTTTTTTCATATTATTCTATCCAGCAAAAATATATACACACATTTCCATAAAACAAAGAGCACACATACCCTCACCTCTTCTGTTTATTTTAACCTTTTTTTTAATCCCTATCTAGTTATAAATATAAAAAAGAAATTCAATTAATTGGGCTATATTGACGCATATATAGGAAAGTTTACTTTTGAAACAGGGATCAAACTCATCCCTGTTTCAATATATATATATATATTATATCAAAGTAGAATTGGGTAGCAATAAAAATACTACCACAAGCAAAATTTACAAACTTTATTTGTGGCTTGACTTAGAAACAAATAAACTTTTCTAAATAAAATTTAGTACAAGTATTATATATATATAATTAAAATTACCCCAAATTTAAAATTAAACAAGACTAGCCAAAGAAATTAAACTCTATAACCCAATTATTGATTTCACTGCCAAAGCAGATTTGTCAAATGCTAATTATAAAAACATATCAACAAATATGTATTAATTATTACCCACAATTCCTATTTACATTTCACACACCATTAATAATAATAAAAACTTTTAAATAAGTTAATTGCTTCAGAATCATAAATTTTTAATAATAAAGATCCTTTATTTCACTTCTGTCAAAGAAGACCACTTTAGTCTTATCAAAACTAATAGTGTGGTCTGTATCTTTTTTATGGCTATGTAAAGCAGAACTAAGATATTTATTTCTAACCTTACTTTTATGTACTTTTATTCTTTCATTTAAACTTAAACTACTTTAACTTATATATACTTCATCCAAAAACAAGGGATAATATACACTACTCCAGGAATAGTTTTTCTATCAAAAATCTTTGTATTATTTAATAAATTATTTAAAGTAATATCCCTCTTCCAAGCAATTTTCTCCTTTCCACACAAATTAATATTCTTATTTACAATTCTATAAAACAATTTAAAAAGCAAATAAATAAAATTATATTTTTCTTTATCCTTCACATTATTACAATTATTAACAGAACAATGATTATTATTAAATAAAATACCTTTAACAAATTTATCAGAGTAACCAACACAAAAATAATATTTATAGAACTGATCTTTTTGAAACAAAGCAAGATTATTAGAGCTATTTAATCTCTGATTTCTATAGCAATAATTTTTTAAAGCAGTTACTTTATGAGAGACAGGTTGATAGCTATCACATTTAATTATAGAGCCATCATTACATTTTGAATTACAAGTGTCAAACTAACTCAACCCACATTTTTGAGTTAGTTTGACATTTATAATTCAAAATGGAATTATTTAATATACATAAATATTTTTCATTAAATAGAGACATATATGAGAGATGGTGACCTGGACCACTTGATGAGCACTGGTTTCACATGAAATGCATCTTGGGGATCATTTATCTTTTACTGCATCTTTATTTCTATGAATTTAAAAGAATATGTGATAGTATTGAGGTTATTTAATATATTTATAAAAATATTACACATGAGAAGGAGAAATGTGAATAACTCAACATGTTTGTGCTTAATTTTAAAAAATCACATAAATTAATTTTTAATTGAATTAAAGTTTATATCTGTGCTAAAGACACTCTCTAGTTTAATAAATGATTAGTAATAATCATTACTGTATTTATCTAAAGTGGATGGTATCAAAGATGTGGGTTGAGTTCTTTTGACACTTGTAATTAAAACTGTAATCATTTAATATAGATAAATATTTTTCCTATAATAGAGATATATATGAGAGATGCTGAGTGCTGATTCAGCATGAAATACATCTTGGGTTATTATATCTTTATTTATATAAATTTAAAAAATATGTAGAAGTATTGAGGATATTTAATATATTTATAAAGATATTTGTGGGGAAGTGAAATACGAATAACCCCATGTGGGTGGGTGATTAATTTATAAAAATCTGATATATTAATCTTTAAATGAGTTTTAAAGTTTAGAAACAATCTCTAGTTTAGTAAATGATTAGTAATAATCATTACTGTATTTATCTAAAGTAGATGGGATCAAAGATATGGGTTGAGTTAGTTTGACACTTGTAATTCAAAATGTAATTATTTAATATAAATATTTTACATATAATAGACATACATATAAGGAATGGTGAATCTGGATCAACTGATGAGTGCTTCAGCATGAAATGCATCTTCAGGGCCATTTGTTTTTTATTGTATCTTTATTTATATGAATATAAAATAATATGTGGTACTATAGAGGTTATTTATTATATTTATAAAGATCTTAAATCCTTATACTTAACATAGTGACAATATATCAAGCAATTATTTTTTACATTTCTTATCAACAATAAACATAAAAAATTTAATTTAACAAAATCTAACCTCTTTCTTCCATAACATATTTATTTAACTTGTTTAACAACTCTTCCAATTTATAATTTTCACCTACAAACAAACAGACAACATATCTAATAAATAATTTTAAATATACATAATCATTAAATATACACAATCATTAATTAATGCATTAAAGAAGAGATAATATAACTTATTATAATAATAATATAACCTATTATCATGGTAATATAACCTATTATGGTAACTTACCATATTGATAATTTTTATAAGATTAGGGAAGGATGTATAATAGGTTATATTATTTCTTCTTTAATTTATTCAGTGTATATTAATTATTTGTAAGAGAAAATTATTAGTAATAATTGTGTATGTTTAAAGTTATTTGTATAGATATTAGGATGATTGTTTGTAGATGCTTGAATAATAAATTAAAAGAGTTGCTAAATAAGTTTAATTGTTTTAATCCTTCTATAAAATATGTTATGAAAGAAGAGGTTTAGATTTTGTTAAATTAAAATTTTTAGATTTATTGTTGATAAGAAATATTTACATTTTGAATTACAAGTAGCAAAGTAAATTAACCCACATCTTTGACACGATCTACTTTAGATAAATACAGAAATGAATATTATTAATCATTTACTAAACTAGAAATTGGCTCTAGCATATATATATAAACTTTAAAAATCAATTAAAGATTAATCTATCTGATTTTTTAAATTATTTAAAATATTTATATTGATAAGAAATGTAAAGAATAATTCTTTCGTATATAGTTACTATGTTAAGCATAATGATTTAAGGTCTATAATTAAACCTGATAGCTATCAATCTGTCTCTCATAAAGTAACTGCATCAAAAAATTATTGCTATAGAAATCAGAGATTAAATAGTTCTAATAAGATTGCTTTGTTTCATAAAGATCAATTTTATAATGATTATTTGTGCATTGATTACTATGATAAATTTGTTAATGGTATTTTTTTTTTTTTTTCATGTGTCATAGCATCGGCCAGAAGGCGAACCTGCAACAACCGTCTGCAACCAATTGCTTCTTTGCAAGACGGCTGCATTGACCTCTCAGCTAACAATGCTTGACCGGTATTTTATTTAATAATAATCATTGTTCTGTTAATAATTGCAATAATAAGGTGAAGGATAAAGAAAAATATGATTTCATTTCTTTGCCTTTTAAATTGTTTTCTTATAGAATTGTAAGTAAGAATATTAATTTGTTTGTAAAAAAAAAAAATAGTTTGGAAAGGGGGGGGGGAGTATTACTTTGAATAATTTATTAAATAATACAAAGATTTTTGATAGTAAAACTAATCCTGGAGTAGTATATATTATTCTTTGTTTTTTAGAAGTTATATATAGATTAGAATAGTTTGATCTTAAATGAAAGAATAAAAGTATATAATACTAAAGTTAAAAATATGGTACTTATGTGTTACACCTGTTGCTCATGTTTGCAATGGGAAAATGCTATACTTTCTCTGGTAGGGGGTACTTGCAATGACAAAATGACATATTAAAAAGTCACAATTATTACAGTTTTAAAAAAATATCTTATTTACATATGTTTAATTTCAACTAAGAATGACATATTATAAATTCTAATAAATTTCTGCAAGCGTCATTCATTCAGACATAGTAAAGGTAATTTAAATTGATTGTTTAATATCTTCATGCTCTCATTTCCAAATACTTAAAATTTGCCTATACTTAAACATTTGGGTTGAAAGGGTAGATGGATTCATTCTATCTTTTCACAAAGACTTTATCATGTGTTTGGAAAGTCAGAGTACTCATTTGTGCATTAGCTTAATGTTGATTATTGTTACTGTTTTTATTTAGTATCATAATGTGTTTATTATTTTTGTGTACAAATTGATGCTTTCTTATTGTTAAAAATTTGACTTTTTAATATGGCATTCTGCCACTGCAAGCACTACCCCCACACTCACACACACACACACTGGAGAAAATTATGACATTCTTCTATTGAAAACATGGGCAACAAATCTAATATGTAAATACCAAAAATACATATCTTAGTGCTGCTTTATATATCCATGAAAAAGATACAAGCACACAATTATTTTTGATGAAGTTAAGGTTGCCTTCTTTGAAAGAAGTGAAATAAAATGAGTAATTAAAGAATCTTTATTATTAAAAATGTATGATTCTGAAGCAATTAACTTGTTTGAGTTCTTTTAATATTAAGATTGTGGATGTAACTGAAAATTGTGGACAATAATTAGTTTATATTTCTTTATATGTTTTAATTTTTTACTTAAGAAGTCTACTCTGGCAGGGAAACCAATAAGTTGTGTTATAGGGTTTGTTTTCTTTGACTAGTCTTCTTTAATTTCAAATTTGGGGTAATTTTTATTTTTCTTGATTAGATTAGCTTTAGGCTTTTAATATTTAATATATGTTATATATGCTCATATAAATATGTACACAATTTAATGGTAATTGTAAATTAATCTTAATATCAAAGTAAGTTGATAACTTCAGACCCAAAACAATTAATCAAAAAAACATTTCTTTGTTCTTTTTTTTCATGATAGTTGTAAATGACATGCTTCACATCACACAACAATACTTTATGATCAGTTTCACAATCCATGAATGTATAAAATCAGCATTAATATCTATTGTTAACTCTATTTTATGAATTTCATTTCTTTTATAAAAGTTTAATCTGCCCCCCTACATAGACTATAAAACTGCTGTATAGAATTTATAAACTATTTCTAGAATATTTTTGCTGATTTTTTGGTAAATATTAAAAGTATTCCAGAAATCATTTATAACATTTCTTGCAGCTGTTTTTTAGTTTATATAGGCAGGCAAATTTGGTCATTATGAACCAATTAAAATTTGTAGCCCTGCATAATTTAGCACAGTGATTGAGAATCATATTCTGGAATGTAAACAATCAAGCCATTCAATTCTTATTTTTCTTAGCATGAATGGAGGGTCACACTCTGAGCGGAAAGTTTCCAAATTGATTCCAACTCTGTTCTTTTCACATTTGATTTTTTATGAACTCCCAAACAATAAGTCCATTTGTATTTATATGCTGGACTATTTCCATCATCTAATATGAGTATTGAATGTCTTTAGAACAATTTAACTTCATTTAAATATTCCAAATACATTCAACTGTTAGTAATAGCACACAGGTTAATATATGCATAATGTTTTGAGAGGTATTATTCTCTCCTCTTCTTCAGATGTTGCTGACCTGACCAGTGACAGTGCAAGCATGGGAATTGAACCTGAACCCTTAGATTCTTAAGTATTGAATTTTAAGTTAATGCTCTAACCAACTGAGTCATCCTGTCGAAAGCAACAGTCAGTAAAAATTACATATACTTATCAATGGGTTTACTCCTAATTTCTCTACTTTTTTCTAAGAACAATTTATTATGTATAGTCACACTAAGTTGACTTGTGGGATTGTTTGCCATTGTCATGTGGGCAGCTTCTTTAAATTTTCTTGTTTTTAACCTTTTCTTTTCTATCCAGTATTTTTGTATTTTCTCAATTGAACATATGTCCATTGGTACATACATAGTCCGCTATCTTAGACATATCTATTTTATCTTTTCTCATCATCAGTTTGTGTTCTACAAGTGCTTTTCAATGGGACAACTTTTTAAAGACATTCAATACTCGTATTAGATGATGGAAATACTCCAACCTATAAATACAACTAAAACACCATCATCATAAACCTTCAGGAAGACAATAAATCCATTTCATTATTTATTTTATTTGATTAAAATTCATCAAAGTAGAGTTAAGCTTAGATATCTTAGCTTGATTTTATGTATTTATGGTATTGAAACTAGTCAAAATATTATTCAATAATGCAAAGATTATCATGAATGTGATACAATAATAAGAATTTCTTTTGATGTTAAGAAAAGTTAGCAATTCTTTGAATTGTAAGTACTTTTATGGGTACATACATTTGTATTGTACTTTCACTTGAGAAGACTATTTGTCTATAAGGAGAAGCCAAAGTCATGAGTATTAATTTTAATTGTGCTAAAAATTTTATTGCTATTTAATTTTATTTTGATTCTTTTTTTTTAATTACTAATATAGCGTTAGATAGAGTTATATTTTATATATGGGGGGGGGGGACAATACCTTTCATAGATTTTAAGAGAATTAATATATATCTAATGATTGCTGGTTTAGCATGAAATACGTTTATTGGTGATTATTTATCTTTTCAACATGTGAATGATCAGGTGGGTCAGCAATATGAGATGGCACGGAGAGCTGAGGGTCGTGTAAAAGTCTGAGTTCGAATCCTTTATATATTACATTATATATGTGCTAGTGTGTGTAAGCCTGTACAGTGTATTAATTTATATATTTATATATAGGAAATCTCTAAATGAGCAAATTCAGTTTAAATTTTTTGTTCTTACATATAATTTGTTGCAAGTATAATGGGTTTTTTTTTAATTTAGATTAACATTTAAATTTTTTGATAAGTTAAAAATGAAGAGAAGTGTTTGGAAGTGAAATAAAATTGTTTTAAGAATACATTAAATGTGTAGATAATAATCCAATTTTAAAATTTAAGACTGTCATTAGATTATTGAAGTCTAAGGCTTAACAGTTTTTTTTTAAAAAAAGAAAAAAATCAACTGCTTATATTAATTGAAACTGGCAAGAATAGACGAAGTTGAGTTTGAAAGGCCAATAGATTTTTTTAGGTGCATTGTTAGCGATTTAATTTATTTAATACCTATATAAATAAATAACTTTGCAAAAATTTATTTTATAAAGAGAACTTCAATTTTGCCTATCGTAAAAAAAAGCTTTTAAATATCCATTGTAAAACGAAAGCCTCTTCAAAACATCTTCAAAAAGAAACAGTAAGTATAAAGCATTATTCAATATATTTACCAAATGTTAGTAAAGATGATTTTAATATTTTTCTATCTTTATTTGATTTTCTAATTAAGAGTATTGATCAATTTTGAATGATTTGCTGGGCTGAAGATCTGATAAAAAAAAATTTAATCCTGATTAGAACCTATAAATCTTCTGTGTTTTATTCAAATCTGAATTTGAACCTAGATTGGGAGCACAACAGGTAAATGTTTTACCACTATAACCAGGAGTTTATTTTGTTTATGGACTAACATATTTACATATTAAGTAAGTGAACTTTTAAAGCATATAAATATGGTTTGATTTTTTTTTTTTAGTGTTAAGCAGTGCTATATATTATAATGATCACTATATATATATAATTACATGGAACTGAATTCTAATACTAAAGATATAGGTACTATTTTGCAAATGGGTAGTTGACATAGTCACAGATTTTGAAGCCATTAAGATTTCCCTAATTTATTCTTTTTGGTTCATTACGTTCACCTCACTATTGTCTTTGAATTGGATACCACCAGGTTTGTACTAGAATTTGGAATATGAGAAATAGAGTTCAATTCTCTTCATCTCATTCACTTCCATGAATCCAGTATACATTCATTCTTTTATTGGAATATCTACTTCATTAATAATTTATACTTGGTCTAAATTATATGTTCTCTTTCATAGTTTAAACTAATCACGTGATCACTATAACTAATACCAATGCTAGATTGGATTTCAAATTAAGTCTCTTATTACTTTCCAAGGTCTTAAATAAATAAGACAAAATATTAATCAATATTCAAGACAAATTTTCTAATTAAACAAAAATTATTTACAAAATAAACACATATCAACGATAAAAGATATTAATTACAATAGCATTTGAATTCAAACTTAAGGCAATGTCTTCATTAAATATGAATAGACAATTTATTTTTATTTTTTAGATTTTAAAATCAATGAGAATAATATTTATTTATCTATTATTTAATTGTTTAAGTATACTTTTATTAGAAATTTGTGTGTATATATATTGTGTGTAGCAAACTAATGATATGACACAATTTTCATTTTGAATTTAAGACATAAAATAACAGATTCCCATTTATTTATTTGAAAGTTCTCAGGCAAGATAATTATTTCAGTAAAAATTAACATTAACTTTGTATATAATAGTCAAGCGTTGGTGACCGACTGATCAGCAGTTGTCTCGCGTTCACAGGTTTGCTTCCCGGCCGATGCTTTGATACATGAAAAAAAAACACTTTGTATATAATAGATAAATGAAAGAATTTTATGTAATGTAGCAATATTTTATATAATGAGTTCTAAAAAACATTTGCAAACAATGTAGAACAATTAATAACTGAGTCTTACATTTTGAATATTAATATGTTGAATAAATTCAAATGTAGCACTAACTTTAATCAAAGATAGATTTTCTGTACATAAGAGTAATTGATATTGTATAACCATGAGTCTGATTATCTCATGCATAAGTTGTATTTTTTCTTATTTCCTTTTTATTAGAAAGCATGGCAATCACGTTTAACTTCAATTATATATATATATAAGTTAACAGTTATATGTACAGGATACTTTACCTAATGCTTACATTTTGGAGAATGCTAATATAAATAACTCTCAAGAGTCTATATTTCCTAAAACCATAAAACGTATATAGAGAGAAAATATAAGAAAATTAAAATCCATGTTCAATGTTATAAAATCATGATTTATATCTTACAATCCAGTCATAATGATTTATTACATCTGTATAAGTATCAAAACCACAGTCTAAAATACACTGTTTTATGAAAATAAAACAACTTTCATTAGTATACATTTTTTACTGTTGGTTTAATGATCATTTCACAATAACTTTGATGATCAATTGAATATGACTTTCTCATTATCCACATAAATATACACAAGCAGACCCAATAAAGATCATTTAAGTTTTGCCATAAATTAATTGACTGTTTAAAAAAGTTAGTCAATATTTAAAAAAAAAAAAAAAAATGAATTAATGAGGGTTTCAAGAATACATTGGTAATTAAAACAAATTTGTTGTTGTTGTTGTTCTATCAAAAAATATTGTTTAATGTAGCAAAGATAATAAGATTTAATTGGTGGTAAATTCAGATTAATATATTGTATTGCTTATTTTCTTAAAGTTACTAAAGTCAAATATATATATATTAAAAAATAAACCAGAAATGTAAATGTTGTTAGCACATGATGGACAGTAATTCAATGGCAAGAAAATACCTTTTACAGAATAATGCCAGTGGATAAATATAAAAAGAGGGCTTAAATTTTTAAATATAGCATATATTAATTTAAAAGAAAATAAAGTTTGTTGGTGCAACAAAACCATAATGTACAAGGGAGAATATTTGTCAATATAGTTTCTCCTGCATCAAGAAATCACAAAATTTTCTGTTTAACTATATTTGTTATGTATTGCTCAATTGAAGATGTATATTCATTCTAATCTTTAATCATGTAGCATCTAAAATGAAAGAGAATAGGTCCTAAAGTTAAGCCTATAGTATATAGCAAGATATAAGTTAAATCCCATCATTATTAAAAGATATTTGTCATTGTCATAGAAGTTATCTAGAGTCTGCTAACATATCATTTACCTCTACAGAAAAATATGAAACTGCTTGTCAACTTTTCTTACCAGTATCTATCAAATAAATCTATAATTGATGAGCAGAATACAATTATTATAATCATTCTCTCACAGAATAGGAATCCATCTACTGTGAACATAGTAAAGTTTCAAGCCATGATCCCTCTAATATAAGCATTGCATATTATAATATGTCGAGCTCAAGCTCAATTGACAAATTACTCAACTAAAAGAAAGTGAAACAGAATTAAAGCATTTATAATTGTAAAAAAAATGGTAAGACTATTTTGTTTTTGTTTCAAATATCGATAATTTGTGTGTGTGTGTGTGTGTGTGTGTAAACATCTAGAGTGTAATTATATTCTGTGAATGAAAAAGAAAAAACAAGTTTTATATATGTAAAAACCTGCTATCATTTGTATTAATGACTCCTATCCCTTCACTGATGAGAGCAAATCAGCTTGAAATCAGCTGATCTGAGGGTGGAGCAAAATGAAAGAGACAGTGAATTTTGACTCCGACGTTTATGTAAACAGAATACGCTTGTTTGGAGGTCTTGGTAAAGCTCCATCTATTGATTATTCTGTGAGTATATCATGCCAAAGAGAATAATGAATTATTAATTATTAGTTTCTATTTTTATTCTTGTAATATAACCCAGAGTCAAGATATCAACCATGTATGGGAAGACAACCAGTCTGAGAGTAGGTTAACATGCCTGTTTGATATGTTAACTACTTTTCTGTGTTTATATATATTTTATTGCATTATTTATGTTAAAAAACATTTGTTCAATATTGATGAGCTTTCCTAAACCTGCCAACTGGTAAAATAAAGTCTTTGTTGATTTTATAAAAGTTACCTTTACTCTACTAAATATATCCCATGATAAACCTTTTAGCAAAAACATACATCACTCTAGTCAATATCTAATGTAAAATTAGTTTTGACAGATAGTATTGTCAGTATGTATAGTTGTGTTTTTTGTTGTAGATCTTAAACAACTGTGCAATTCATTAATTTTATTTGTGGTTGCTATTTCATTATGAACAAAATCACATATGCTTCTCTTGTAATCCAGATTATTTTATTATAAAGCTGTCTAATTTGCTTGTTTTTACCATTACACTTAGTATTTGTTTTGTTTGACTACTGTTTTGTTCTCAAATGTTTTTTTTTTTTTTAATTTGAAAAATTGAATAGAAACAAATCAAAATTCAATGTATTAAAATTACAAATAAAAATATTATATAAACTATCAGTAAAAGTGATTCAGATGCAGGTTGCTAATCATTTATAATATAAAGAAAGAAGGAACTAAAACAATTATTATAAATTGATAGTACAGAATAAACTTCTAAAATTATAGTAAAAGAAAGAAAAATGAAGATCTATCACATATTTAAAAAAAACTATTAATAATAATTATATATGAACTTATCACATGAAAAACAATTAAACAATATGAACAGTTTATATTTACACGTGTATATTGTACCGGTAAAAAACACCACCCCCCCAATGTCAAACTGGATTTAAACCTGAGGGGAAAAAAACTGAATCCAAACCCCTCATAACCCCCTTAGAGGGGAGACCCCCGCACCGGTGTTCGCCCCAACAAACACCTCACCTAGGTGAGGGCTAGAGATTCCTGAGTAAAACTCATATCTAAGAATTTATATTTTTATAATTTAATATATATATAAATATATATGTGTGGGGGAACTAACCAAACAGCAAGTTAAGCTTTAAATATTTTTAAATAATTAATGAAAGAAGAAAAACAAATAGGATATAAATATATTATATAATTTTTTTTTAAAATAAATAAATATAATTACTCCCTCTATCATAATTATTATTATTATTATATAGTAGGTCTTTTATTCAATATAATAGGCATTGGTTTATTCTCCCAACAAAAAATAAGGGGGGTGAGTGGTATGTTATAAAAAAACTGGGTATATTTTAAAAAAAAAAAAAAAAAAAAAAAAAAAAAAAAAACAAAAAAAAAAAAAAATATAGCCATGCAACTTTAGTATTATAATGACATCTAAGAATATGTGCATTTTTTATGTTTTATTTTATAGCAAAAATGGTTTCCAGTACTATTTGCATACTTGTAGGAATTAAACAATAATAGATTAATATATTTATATTAACTTTCTGACTTCAGTCAACTGATATACAATATAAAAATTATTTTTATTAGTTATGGATATTTAAGCATTCGTTTTTGTTGTCGTTGATGTATCTAGACAATTATCTAGATTCGCCTGTGAGGTCTGGATCTGATAGCTATCTAGCATCAATTGTTCTAACTTTGGAGTAGAGTGAATAATGCTAAGCAATTATATAAATATATAAGAGACCATTTAGAATTTTAACGTCAATGCCTAATGTTTAAATATTCATCACTAGAAGTTTTTATTAAGATAGTACAGTAATTTAGAAATGTTGCAGCAGTTTGCCACCCTTTGGATGTTGAGACCTTTGGGCACAAATATGGAATGGTGTCTCCATTAATAAAAAAGTAAATATATAAATAAACATTTATTCTTATCTAAGTAGTAATACTTAACTTTAATATTAATATAAAAGAAAACAAAATTAATATAACTTTATTTTTCTTGCTTTAATTTCAGCAAATTTATTTTATTATCTCAATTAAATTTAAATCTTCACATAAAGAAAGTAATGTTAAGTTGAATAGTCTTTATTGTGCCATTGTAGATCTTAAATAGTTTTTTTATTATTTTAAGCTTTGACAAACTATGTTCAGACTATCAGCCATTTCCTATTTATAAAAATGTTGATGGTTTGGAAATTTGGTGTGCTTCATTTCAAAAGTAAGCTTTAGCTTTATGTTTAAGAACTTGCATCAAATGTCCATCTCTCAAGTTATTTTATTAATGTGTAAGATATAATTGGGTTGTTAATTAAAATAATATAGCTCAGTGCATGGCACCATTATTCACTGAGATCCTCAGCAAATACCCAATTGACATTCTAGGGATGCTACTGGAAAGCATGATTGAACATTTTTTTAGAAGAAGAAAATAAAGATTGTTAATCATGAATTAGAAAAAGATAACAAAAAGTATCTTGGTCAGATTGCTCTTACAAATAGAAACATAATGAATGAAATGAATCATAGGCTTAAACTTGAATGGAGTGTTTTTAGTGAAATAACTTAATAGTAATAGAAAATATGCTTATGTGTATTAAAAAGAAGATTTTTATATATGTTTTACCAGTTTTTATTTATGGATTCAACACTTGGACATTTTAATAGAAGAGCAATACAGAGACTTCATATTAACCATCAAAGTATGGTGTGATGTATGTTGGAAATAAGAAGGGAGCAAAAGAGAAATACTTGAGTGAGAGGATAAACATGTATCAATGATAAGACTGAAAAATTAACAGAGTGAGATGGAGCTGGGTTAGACATATTTCTAAAAGAGATGATAATAAATGCACAGCTGAAGTTTTAAATTGCATTTCAAGTGATTGTTAAAGACCTAGAAAGAGACCACGTGCGAGATAAATAGATGAAATAAGAAAGTTTGTTGATGTGATGTGGAGAAAAGAAATTATAAATCAAAAAAAGTGAATTAAACTAGAAGAGACTTTCATTCCCTGCAGTGGAGTAATAACGGTTGGAAATGATGATGACTTTCATTTTATTTTAGAATAAAATGAATGTACAGTAGTTTGAAATGAAAACTTTTTTAAAAAAAATAATGCCGTATTTTAAATTCTGACATTCTCTACTTTTGACTTTTTATTTACCACAAACAATTGAACTATTGTAAACTTTACTTGAAAAAAAAAAACATCAAAATAAGATTTTTATTATATTTATAAAAGTCGTCCATTTATCAAAATGTCCACTGTTTATATTTGAAATAAACTCGACGAACAATAGAGATTGTTTTCAAAATAAATAAGTCTGCGGAGAAATGAAAGAGCGTATATGATAATTAAAAATCAATTTTGCTGCAACTGGCAGCGCTTGAAAAATTCAAAATAAGATATCTGAAACTCAAAAATACATTTTTAATAAAATATCCCAATATGCACACACACACACAAAAAAAAAAAAAACCACTAAAATACTTCTCTCTTCAAGTATAATGTTTTATTTTGCAAGATGTTTCTTTAGCTCTCTCCTTGTTTAATTTTTACGGAACCTAAACAATAAACTGTCATTTTTAAAAATATTGTCTGCATAGGTTTTATGCTTTGTTTTACAATCTTTCTAACATAAAATTAGCTTTTAAATGGTTTTCTCTTTAAATTGTTTTTACTGACATTTTTCCATTAATTTCTTGTGTATGAAGTATTTTAAATTATGAAATTCGTCAACTTTTTTGAATTAATTAAAATAATATTTTAAACTATTAGGAAAATACATATTATATTTTCTTTTACAAATTGTAATTGTCCTTAAGAAAAACAATAATAACGAAATAGAAATGGGAATTTGAACGTAATTAGTTTAAATTCATATAATGCTAAGTAAATAACTATAATAACTCCGTCACTGAAATATAATAAATTAGGTTGGTTTATATATAGATAAGCTTGAAGGACAAGTGAATTCATTTGTCCTTTTAAATCTTTGCACTCGGAAGTGTGCACGTCAATTGGTTAAAACAGCGCATGTATGGAGAGTGATTTGCTCCGAAGATATTACAATAACTACTGCGCTAAATGAAAAATAAAAATATTTATTAATATATCTATAGTAATACGTATATTCCGTGAAAACATAAAAAAATATTAAATATAGCTTTAATACATTTGCAGAAACTTAAAGCCGTATTTAATTATCTCCGAAGTATTAGCTTCATTTCATTACATTTTTTAATGCTATTTTGTTCTTGAATACATGACTTTATAAGCAAATTGCATATGTTTTAATTTAAAAAGCAGTTTGAATTTAGAAAAGATAGAGATTATAAGTGGAATGGTAAAAATGATTATTAAACCACTAAACATCATATGATCACCATTTCCCATGGTTACACAAGCAGTTAAAACAGTAACAAACTCTCCATACAGTAGCGCCATCCAGCGCAAGCCATAGTAATCAATGAATGCAAGAAGGGTTGTACATAAAATCCTTACCTAGTATCTATTCATCCAATATCCCCAGACTAGTTTCTAGCTTGTGGCTTTCATTACTGCACCTAGATCTTAGGATCTAATGTAATCCAACAGCAGCTACCTTTACCTTTTTACTTATCTATAAAGCTATGAGTACAAAATAAAATCACAATAAAATTTTCAGTACTAGCTCATTTGCTTGTATGAACATACAGATCTGAGTTTACTTCAGTATCTATAGATTTTGGTGTCTTTGGTTCTTTAAGACACCAAAATCTATAGATACTGAAGTAAGTTCAGATCTGCATGCTTATACAAGCAAATGAGCTTCTATTGAAAACCTTATTGTGTTTTTATTTTGGACTATAGAATTATAGTGACTGATTATTAAAGACCCAAAGACATCAAAATCTATAGATACTAAGTGAGCTAATATCTGCATGCCTATACAAGCAAAAGAGCTTGCATTGAAAACTTTATTGGGTTTTTTATTTTGAGATCATAGTTTTATAGTTAACTAAAATGGTAAAAGATTGCCACTGTGAAATTACATTAGGTCCTAAGATCTAAGTGCAATGCTCTTAAATCTGAAACTCCTCACTGATGAAAGCCATAAGCTAGAAACTAGTCTAAGGGTATAGGATATGTAGGCATTAGATGGAGATTTTAGGCACAAATCTTCTTGTATCCATTGATTGTTATGACTTGTTCTGGGTAGCAATTCTGTATGGAGGGCTTGTTACTGTTTTAAAAAATGATTATTGAAAGATATATAGCAATTGACTGAGTTTGTCTGAAAATTCAATGCTATGTGTCCTTTTCCTCTTATCAAAACATATTCATTTAGATTTCATCTAAATCAGGTGTTTCAAATTAGTAGCAACAGGCCACATGGTTCATGGGCTGCATGTAGCCTGTGAGTGTTTTTTATTTGGGGGTTTACAATAATTTATAATACAAAAATTTATTTGAAGAATTTATATGTATCGTCACTATAATAATGAAATTTACATGGAAAATGAATATTTTGCCTCGGTGGATAAAGTGATTCCAACTAATTCTATTATAATTAGAGCATTTGAATTACTTTTTTTGTTAATACAACTGATATACTACTAAAATCACACTTTTCTTTATTTGCTGTAATATCCTATAAATACAATTTATCCAAACGACTTGGAATACTTTTCAGCAAAACTCTTAAAGTGCATGCATATATGTACAAATAAAGAGTTTTGCTGAAAAGTGTTCGAAGTGGTTTGGATAAATTGTACAACTGATATAATTATTTATTCAGCATCTGATTATGACCCATTTTTGTTTTTGTTGTTTCAGGTGGCACTGCATGAGTAAGAGGCAGCTTTGTTCAAAATGAATTCCATTACACTTAATCCTGTAAATACAGCCAACTTGAGAGTGATGTGAAGCACAAGGCCTTGCATTTATCAATGCCTTGGGCCTGTATGATCTATATTCCCCTGTGATTATTTTAAAAAATAACACATTTTATCACATGCTAGTGAAACTATGGCTCCTTTTTTTTAACCAAATGCTATGATTTGTAGGTCCTACAATAAATATCACATGTAATGCAATTGAAGAAGCATTGATTATGTAGTGATGCAGATTTTTCATTTATGTAATAACATAAAATCCTATATGATTCATAATGTTCTAGTCATGTTAATTTAACCTCAGCATAGGTCATGAACTATTCACTTCATTAGCATTTTTATCTATTGAATCAGAATTTGGGGGCAAATATGAATTAGGATGATGTTATTAATGGACTTACAAGGTAAAACCTTGAAGAAAATAAAATATATTTTTTGCATTATATATATTTTATTTTGTTTCTTAAACAGTGATTCAAAATCATATTTATAATAAATAATTATATATTTATACTATAAGTACTAGTTTGTGCATTTTAAATATATCTATATTTGCAAGTAAGGTAATTTTTTTAATATTTATGTACTTTTTATCATGTGAAAAAGACTCCCCCCACATGAAAACATTGCACTAGGCCTCCCTTTTTCTCAGGCCAGCTCTGCTCATGAAATAAAATTAGTAAATTAAAACAAAATGAATTATTCTATATAATTTTGTTTAACAAAAGACACAGAAACAGTAGAATAATAAAACTATATAATTATTTACCTTTTTATCTTTTTATTTGCCTATTAATTCTGACTTTGATAGCTGCAATTGATAAATAATGGTTAGGAATTTATATTACATTTATTTAAGGGAAAAAATTTCATACTTATATTGTTAATTTGATCAATTTTTAAAGCCATTACAATACTTTCACTTTCTTTTGTTTAATAATAGGTTATTATAATAACCAAAAAAATTAGCCAATTAGTTTCTTCCACTAGAATAAATAAAAAAATTTGTAGATACTTCCCATATAGAGGTGTTTCAAGTGATGTAGAATTGTTACAGTCAACACAATGGGATGAAATGATAATGTCATTTTAATGAAATGTGTGCAATAATATCTTTTTAAAAAATCATTTGTTACTAATTCTGTTTTCTTTAGATTTCGACCATCATGTTTTATGAAGTTTTTAACTAAATAACAAATTCCATGCCAGTTCAAATCCAAGGAAAAGCAGATTAGTTAAAAAAATAATATCTGTATTAAAAAAATAATTATGGGACTGTATCAGAATCAATCCCTGGATCCTATTCTTCCAGCATTTAACACTCTAATGCTATGCTATACTAAACACAAGAGAAGAACATATAAAATATAACTGATAAACCTAATTACCTATTATATATAATTATTATGAGGCAATATTTTTAAATAATTTATTTTTAAATAAATATAATAATAATAATAATAATAATAATAATAATAATAATAATAATAATAATAATAATAATAATAATAATAATAATAATAATAATAATAATAATAATAATAATAATAATAATAATAATAATAATGTAAATTAAAATATTTAAATAAAAGTTATTCAGAAATTAAACATTTTCATTTACATATAAATTTTATTAATTACCACAGATGAAATAGTGCCAATCTGTGCTATGATAGACTATACAATATTTAATATATCTCAATTGTCAAAAGACTAAGTAAAAAAGTAATCCTCTTATATTTAAATAAAAAATACTTGAAGTCAGAATATGTTTCTAACAATGAAATGATTTGAAAGTCTAAATATTTTCATTTACATACAAATTTTAATAATCCCACTGATTTGATGATCCCATTGATGAGGTAACTTTGTGCCACACCCAATCTGCACACCTGCATATTGTGTCCCTATTGTTCAATATAATATTTTAATATTTTGTCAAAAATGTAAGTAATTAATGTTAATTATCTAACAATTCATATAAATTGTTTGTATATCTATGTTATTTTTATTAAGAAAACATTGCTTTCAAAATCAATGCAAAAAGGCAATTGAAAAAGAGGGAGAAAAATTCAAGAAAGATAGGAACTTCCTTTGCCGAGAGATAAAAAATAAATTGTACCATGTACAATGAAACAATTAGTGTTATAGCATGTGTGAAATCAAAGATTAAAATAAAATCTAGTATGAATACAATATTTTGTATTTTTATTGGATATTAATGACCATGTGAACAGCTTTAACATTAAGCTGCAAGAAATAAAAATTATTAATAGATGTGTGTGATACAATGACAAGTATTGTACAGAAATTGACTCTATTGGGAAATTACTAGGAAACTGCCATTTTAACTTATTTTCTTATATGTTAACAGATCAACATATAAAATCAAAATGTGCTTTTCACAATATTGTGATAAAATTAAAAACATAAAAACAGATATAATAAACCTTTGAAAATTTTAAGAAGAAATAAAACTTTTCTTTTACATGGGATTTTTTTTTTTTTTTTTTTGCAGAATGGCTCAATTTAAAGAAAAAATACAGATAGATTGGGATTCCAAAAGTATACTTTTATAT
>JAQFVV010001817.1:0-45554 GCA_028023455.1 Epiperipatus broadwayi | reverse complement strand
ATTAGAATTTAATATTATGCGTTTAGGATTCTAGCGTGCTAATGAAAAGAATTGTGCTGACGTTGTTTTTATACAATTTTGCCATTTTAATATTAATCAGCTTTAATAATATTTTAAAATAAAAATCATAATAATTACTTATCTTATGTGATAACATCAAGGGATGTTTTGAAAAAGCAGCGAACCTGAGTCATAGCTAGACAGTAGTTTGGGGCTGAATTTCCCTCTGGGTCTATCTTTTCATGGTTTTATTACTACCAGTGGTTGTATTAGAAAATTTTCCATAAACATTTCATTAGAATCCTTTGCGATGTTTTTTAATATTTGTAATACATTTAAACAGTTATTGATTCTTTTAAGTTTTTTTTTACTTCTTCCTCGGTGCCTTTTTTTTTACTTTGAAGTTTTACACTCTATGTCTTTTTCTCCATTCACACCTTCTGTGTTTCTATGACAATCAACTTTGGATGCTTGCCAGAAATATTATTTATAAAAAATTTTAACAATAAAATGTTTAAATATAATAAACATAGTAACAAAAAAAATATTACATACTAATTATTAATTTTAGAAATGTTATTTATTATTACAATAATCTTTATCATTTTAAAACATAAGATTCTAAGACAATATATAATCAATATATATCAAAATACAGTAAAATTCAAATAAGTTATAGTTACTTTTAGAAGTACTTTTGACTCTACATCTTGTAATCTTTATCAACTGTATAACATTGAATAATCAAAATGAGACAAGCTTTCATAATACCCATAGATAATTCATAATTTATGTGAATTTTACTATAGTTTGATATATATATATATATATTGATTTGAATATTGCATATATTTTGGAACAAATATAAACTTCAAACTTCTATATATATATATATATATATATATATATATATATATATATATATATATATATATATATATATATATATATATATATATATATATATATATATATATATATATATATATATATATATATATGGCTGCAGAAAGGAGTTTGCTATTAACTGAAAGGAGACCCTTTGATTCCTCTTGGAGGCCTTAAAGCAAACCGAGCAGGGCAAATTCCTAATGTCCACTCCATATGTTCTTGTCGTTGCAGCTGTTATTACTATATGTTTATTCATATAGTATACGAACATGGATGGGCTGCTCACCAACACGCATTAGCCAGCGTGGTGAGTTTATTGGCTTTTTACCTCTGAGTTTAAGATCAATAAACACCATGGTCTTTCTTCTCAGTGCCTGATAAGGCAGAATGAATGTTTGTGTAAATGATAAAGATTTTTCCCAATTATACAATTATGACAGACAAAAATAAAGCATGGCCCTTAATCCCAGGAGGCTGTAAAGTTACCAACCATGGCAGTGGTTGGTGGCCGAAGGCAGAGGGTGCTAAGAATATCCAGGAGGTGGACCCAGGCTGCCATTTGATGACGACTTTTTATTTAGGTACCAGATCACTTTCAAGTGAAGGAAGATTGCAAGAATTAGAAGAAGAACTCTCTTATATTAAATGGGATATTATTGGACTTTGTGAAGTTAGAAGAAAAGGTGAAGAGACAATTGATTTAAAAAGTGAACATATGCTCTATTATAAAGGCACAAATATTGGAAATACAAGTGGAGTAGGATTCATTATAAATAAAAAGTGGAAGAACAATATTGTGGAGATTGATGGTGTATCAAACAGAGTGGCAAGATTAGTTATACAACTTAATAGCAGATATCAAATGCAGATAATTCAGGTTTATGCCCCAACAAGTTCTCACAGTGATGAAGTAGTAAAAGATTTTTATATGGATGTACAAAAGGCTTTTGATCAGAGTAAACAACATTTTAAAATTGTTATGGGATATTTTAATGCTAGAATTGGTAAACAAATGAAAGATGAAAGTGTTGTACGTAATTTTGGTTATGGTAAAAAAATGAGAGAGGACATAGACTTGTGGAGTTTGCAGAGAAGGAAAAACTTTATATTATGAATTCTTTTTTTGAGAAAAATGTTAGAAGGAAATGGACATGGAAGCATCCAAATGAAAGTACAGCAGAATTGGATTATATTTTGACTAACAGGAAATACATATTTCAAGATTGTAATGTTCTTAATAAATTTAACATAGGAAGTGATCATCGATTAGTAAGGGGTAAGATACATGTTAATGTAAAACTAGAGAGACAAAAATTATTAAGAAAAACTATATTTACAGTTGATATTCCTAATCTTCAGAAACATTCTAATGAATTTAAATTAGAACTTACAAATCGGTTTCAAGTATTAGTAGATTTTGAACATGATTCAGATTTGAATGAAATTAATATGAAAATAACTGATACACTTTTAAAAACTGCAACAAAGATAGCTGGTAGAAAAAAGCAGCAATTGACTAATAAAATTTCTACTGAGACTAGAGAACTTATGAAGAAAAGAAGAAATATGAAGATATGCAAGAATGATGCATTAAAAAGAATTGAATATCTCGAATTTTGTAAAATGGTGCGAAAAAGAGTTGAAAATGATATAAGAAAGTATAACTGTGAACTAGCAAGAAAAGCTGTAAAAGAAAATAAAAGTCTTAAGAATGTAAAACAACATTTTGGTATTGGTAGGAAATTTATATCTGCAATAAGGAAAAAAGATGGAATTATTACTAAAAAGAGAGATGACATTATGAAATTGGTAGAAGATTTTTATCAAGAATTATATAGTAATAAAGAACAAGTACCTCCTATATCTATTACATCTTCCGAATTGCCCAGAATTTTAAATGAAGAAGTGAGAAATGCAATTAAATGTATGAAAAAAGGAAAGGCTCCAGGTAATGATGGAATTATAATTGATATATTAAAAGAAGCAGGTGAAGAAACAGAAAAAATATTAGCAAAGTTATATACCAAATGTCTAAATGATAAAGATGTACCAGATGATTGGAAGAATGCAGTAATAATATTAATATTTAAAAAAGGTGATAAAGAAGATATTAGAAATTACAGACCTATCAGCCTTTTATCAGTTTTATATAATTTTTTTACCAAGATAATTACAACTCGTCTACAGAGAACCTTGGATTTTCACCAACCAAGAGAACAAGCTGGATTTAAAAGTGGTTTTAGTACAGTAGATCATATTCAAGTATTGAGAGAAGTTATAGAAAGGACAAATGAATATGTGTTGTCATTATGTTTTGGATTTGTAGATTATGAAAAGGCATTTGATTCTATAAACATTTCTTCAGTGATTAAAGCATTGGATCATCAAGGTATAGATCCAGGATATTGTCATATTTTAAAGAATATTTATAAAAATGCAACAGCAACAATTAGATTACATAATGATACTGGGAAAGTCAACATTGAGAAAGGTGTAAGACAAGGTGACTCCATATCACCAATACTTTTTACAGCAGTGCTGCAAGAAGTATTTTGTGGATTAAAATGGGAAACTAAAGGAGTGAAAGTAAATGGAGATTATTTAAGTCATTTAGATTTCGCAGATGATGTAGTTGTTTTTGCAAATAATGCTTCCGAGCTGCAGGAAATGTTGCAGGAGTTATCAGATGAAAGTAGGAAAGTAGGACTAAAGATAAATGTTAAAAAGACTAAAGTAATGTTTAATTGATTTGCTCAAAATATGAAAATAAAGATAGATTATGATGAATTAGAAGAATTTAAGAGTTACAAATACCTTGGTCAGATTATTAATACAGATGGAAACATAATAGAGGAAATTAATCATAGAATTAAACTTGGTTGGAGTGCTTTTGGTAGAAATAACTTGATATTAAAAGGAAATATGCCTATGTGTTTGAAAAGAAAGGTTTTTAACAAATGTGTTTTACCAGTTCTTACTTATGGATCTGAGACTTGGACACTTAATAGAAGATCAATACAGAGACTTCAGACCATTCAAAGGAGTATGGAGAGATGTATGTTGGGAGTAACAAGAAGAGATTGAAAACGCGATGTATGGGTAAGAGAACAAACAGGTGTTACTGACCTCATTGAAAAAATTAAAAGATTGAAGTGGAGTTGGGCTGGACATATTGCTAGAAGAAATGATAATAGATGGACAATTGAAATTTTAAACTGGATTCCAAGAGATTGTAAAAGACCCAGAAGGAGACCACATGTAAGATGGATGGATGAAATAAGAAAATGTGTAGGGGTGATGTGGAGAAGAGAAGCTAAAGATCGGAGAAGATGGATTAAACTTGGAGAGACCTTCATCCTGCAGTGGATTGATAATGGTTGATAATGATATATATATATATATATATATATATATATTATCAACCATATGTTGATATATACCTTTTTTGATGTTGATATATATATATATATATATATATCAACATCAAAAAAGGTATGTACAGGCCAACAAGGTGATTGCATAAATATGTATTGTACAATACTAAAATTTAGTAGAATAAAGGACGGTTAATGCTGCAAAATATTGAATGTGCTATTCTGTAATAGTAAATTTTGTGCAGGCTACTGCAAGATGAGTTTGAACCTGGGCACTATAATGTTCAAATATATATGCTCACACATGTATATATATATATATATATATATATATATACAGTTCTACGATATATATATATATATATATATATATATATATATATATTTCGTAGAACTGTGTATTATTTTCCATTACATACTGATATGTCGATGAACTAGCATTCACCATTGGCCATTGTGAAGGTTAATTTTTGAAAGAAAAATCATTAGATCTCAAACAGTAACATGACTGAGGTAACTGACTGTGAGATGAGCAGTGAGATTCAGCTTGAAGTAGTCCAGCATTCAAAATATGAGGCTTATCAAAATGTTTATTTCCCTCAGTTTTTTTACCTATTAATTTTAAGTTAATATTTGAAGACAGAGATAAAATCAGTGGTTTCCACATAGCTGGAATACATTGTGCTTTGTCAGCCTTATTTAAACCAGTATGTCTCTTTAATATTTCAAATGACTCTGTCATGGTACTTAAATCATATCTTTCCAAATTAGCAAGTATTTTTGCATTGTTAATATCAAAGTTGTGATCAATTTCTAAAAAATTGGAAATAAAAACTGATGTCTTAATTTTCTGATTAAAAACATTTATATATATCTTAATTCTGATATTTATTCATTTATTAGACTGGCCTACATAGCTTCTTGAGGACTGTAACCATGAAATTTCATATACCCTCTGGTGTTCCAAAAATACTCTGTCTTTAGGTTTGTATAAAAAATCAATTTTCTTGCCAGTAGAAAAAGTAGTCTTTATAGTAACTCTCTATAGTCTTATACTGATCTTATCAGTAAATCCCTTAACATAAGGTAAAAACACTCTATTGTAAAATGAAATGTCAATTCTATCCTCTTTTTTCCTTTAGTATTAATGCTATGTAAAACCTTACATATGATGTTTTAATTTTAATCATTAGAAAGTATAATATTTTTGTAAGTTCTATTCCTTGAGCAAGCTTATCTTTATCAGTCAAACCATAAGCTCTAGTCAAAAGATTTTTTGCTGCAAAAAATATTTGAGCAAGGTGATGATGAGAAATTAAAATTAAGATATATGTTTGTATGGATGTATTTCCTGTAAACTGATATTGAAAAGGTTTCATCACATTTTCTTGTAATTAAAACATATAGTAAAGAAAGCATTTTTTTCCTTCCATAGTAAATTTAATATTAGGATGAGTTTGAACTATGGTTAATCTAAACTATACTATGACTGGGTTTAAATATGCAAGATGAAATGATAATAAGAATTATTGTATTCAGACAAATAAAATAATATTGACTGACACTAGTTTAGTTTTAAATAAAATATTATGAAAGGTATGAATATTTCACCAGAAGTCATGGACACACATATTATACTGAGTTACTGTCCACATAATGATAATAATGATACAATACCTAGTACTAAATAACTTACAAATCAACTGGAAAAGTGCTCCAGATGGTATAGACAAATACATTGAATATGTGTATTAACTATTTTATTATGTGCTAAATAACAAGCATTTAAATTATAAACATATTATTGGTTTGTTTGTGGCTAACTGTAACAACACAACAGCACAATATATACATTGTTATACTTAACCGAGTACTATAAACAAAGTGTAACCTGAAAAACAGAGCTCTTCAATAACTAACTTATCATTACCATAACATATCTAATAAACAAATAAATTCACCTACATCAGTGAAAAAAATATTTTATCACATCATGAGGGATAGGCAAAACATAAGCTTCCCAGAGCAAAACAACATGAATAAAGTATGGTGGCTTACAATACCTATATGTATGACAAAAGTCTGTGTGGACTTAGTCTGAGCACATAAGAAAAATGGAAATTGACAAATGTTATGATCCTCTCCAGGGATGTAGCTACCTTAATAGTATGTGATAACAATCCTGAAATATAAATCACTTTCAATTCAGGGAATAAAGCATGTGAACAATGGGGAGAATATCTACATACCACAAAGCACAATAAGCAAACACTGCCAAATAAAACCTAATGTTCTAAGGCACACATCTCAATCTGAATGATGGCAGGATAACAAAGTATCACTGAGAAATCTGACTAAATAAATATTCACATTTAAAACTTAGCAAACAATAAGTAATTTCTGAAACCAACAATTAAATGATTAGAAAATATTTAAAAGTAATGGCAAACCAAAATTGGGCAGCAGATAAGAAATACAAACATATATGCGATGTATAATATAAAATTCATAAAAATAAAGTGGACATAATTGCAAAATAAAATAAAACAATATGAAACTAATAAATACTCAATTATATTGGAATTTTAATGGTAAATCATTATTTCATTATAATTATGTGAATTTTGGAATTCTAACAAAACCACTTGGCTGTTTTACCAATGAGTAAATGACAATATAAATAAATGTAAGAGACAAATGTCTTTATTGGATAAAAACATTATAAAATTTACGTTAATTAGAATATATTGAATTGCATATGAAATTTAACTTATTATATGTAGGAATATCTACACATCCAGTCACAAATCCATTAAAGACAATAATAATGATAATAAAATTTATCTTAACATAGAAATATTGTCATAACAATAATAACATAAAGAAAATAATAATAATAATAATAATAATAATAATAATAATAATAATAATAATAATAATAATAATAATAATAATAATAATAATAATAATAATAATAATAATAATAATAATAATAATAATAATAATAATAATAATAATAATATTGCACATATATATTTTTGAAACACTAGTTCATTAGCAGAACATTTTCATAATGAGAAGTCTGTTGAGGATGTGAAGTCTTTTCTTTATGGTTTGTCCTTGTAATGAAGCATCCATAGTACATGAATAATAAACTTTTTAATAGCAAATATAACTTTCACATAGGAATTATAAACGAAATATTAATACAGTTTTTAATTCTAATTTAAATATTAGGTTTGAATTCTGTAAAATGGCTAGCTGGAGAATAATCATTTGCCAACATCAAGAAATAATACAATTTTTGTTTGGTTATAATTTTTGGAGTCCACTTTTCCATTGAAATAATAATATATTTTTACTTCTTTCCTTTTTTAAAAGAACCCCATTGAAAAGTAAACATAAATTAGTTTAACAATAAAAGTCATTCCCAGGTATTGAATTTTAGTAAATTTTCCTTTTGGAAATATTATTAAATTTAATAGTCTGCATATAATACAACACATATGAAATGTTTATTTTAAATTATTTCTGCAAACTTTTTTTAGAGACAAACATATTTCTTAGTTGCCTTAATTTACATTCTTTTAAAGTATTTTAAAATAAAATATGAAGAAAAATATATTAATGTTACCATATGTATTATTTTTATTCTTCTTACAAGTTTGTCAAATTCAACTTTCTCACAAATATTCTTCTTAATGGCATAAATTCAGAGAAAGCAAATACACTTAAATAATAACTCTTCTTGTACTAAAGATGAAAGGTTATTTTACATTTATAAAGTTCATTTTTAACAAGCATTTATCACATTCACTAAAAATAATATGGTTTATTCTTTATAACAGTTTATAACAAGTAGAATAATCAACATAGCAGTTTGTCCTCTACTCAAAGTTTAAACAGTCTAATATCTTTAATTTCACACTTTAACTTTTTTCTTTTAAGAATAATGAACAGTAATGAAGAATAAATTAGTACAATGTTCAACATAATTCTATGAATTAATGCAAATAAACATATCATCTGGTTTCTATTTAAATCTATGTTTAAGTGTAATCGATGAAATTTACTTATAACAAACAAATTATTATTATTATTATTATTATTATTATTATTATTATTATTATTATTATTATTATTATTATTATTATTATTATTATTATTATTATTATTATGATGATGATGATGATGATGATGATGATGATGATGATGATGATGATGATGATGTTAGTAGCTAAAATAGAATTTAAATTGAATAATAAAATGTAGGATACACTAAAAAGTCGCTTAACACTGCATTGTAGATTCAAATAGAAATAAAAGTAATAACTTTACACTTTAGATAAAATAAAATAATTATAAAAAATTATCACTATTATTAAGATTGCAGTGTGCAACGGTTGGTTAGGAGATGAAAAAGTGGACTGGTCCGACAAATAGACATGTCAGATCAAACCACATCAGACATTTACAAATAATGATTCTATTTTTTAAATCTATTGTGATACATGTCAAGAATTAATTTCTGCTCTATGAACAGCGACCCTTGAGGTCAAAACTTTGAACAGTACAAGGAACTAATTAGGAAAATTATATAATTTTAACATACATTATTTAAAAATGAACAAGGTGAATGTAACTGACTTTCTTATTAATGAAGAAAATTAAAATAAAAATAAAATAACAAGATAATAAATTACATTTATTTCTTTTTTTAAATAACAAATTACCTCCTCCACAACTTAAATTTATCAGAAGTATAATATTTAGATGTTTAACTCTTTCTTGCTTAGGTTTGATTAACATTTAATTTTAAATGTTTTAATGATCTTAAAACAATTGTCTTGATTATTAAAACTAAAAAACATATATTCATCAATGCACACACATCTACACAGAGAAAGTGACATGTCAATTTAAGATTAACTTATTAATTTCTTTCTTTAAACAATTACATATTATTTATCTGAATTTATAATCATTATTTTTGAAAATATACTTTATATTAAAATAAACGGACTAACTAGAATTTAATGTGAACATTTTATGATTTAAATTATAACTAATTAATTATACTATTAAATAATTATACTTTAACCTTTAAACCATGTGTCTCTGATATTTATAACTTTATATATAACTTAATCCTGTTTACTCTCTCTCTCTCTCTCTCTTTCTATTTCAAACAGGCTTAACTAAATATTAACTTTGTGCTAAAGCATATTTCTTATCATTATAAAATTATTTTAATAAAAATTCTTACATTTACAAATTATTATTTCTTTTATACTGATCAGAAAATAAGAATAAAATAAATAAGTTTATATTCAAGTCAGATACCACAACTTATACAAATACAGTTGTTTCCTCCTTTCTCTTTTAATTATTATTTACTTTTTAAAAAAAATATTGATAAACACTATAAATTATTACATTAAGACCGTCAATAGGAATAATGGGAAAAAGTACAGTGTTACACTATATATATATATATATATATATATATAGTGTAACACTGTACTATATATATATATATATATATATATATATATATATATATAAGCACTATTTAGTTTATGCTAAGATAGCAAATCTTCATACTTTAATGGACAAGCTTCAATCTATTCCATCGTCTAACATTTCTGCCAAGCATGCCATTGAAAATCTGATGATGTAATGTCCAAATTCTTTGTTAATGCTGCTATTATTATCATGCACATGTTGATCTTAAGACACTCTGACCCCTTATGTATAGGACTTGTATTTAAAATATTAAATTCTGACTATATCTGTCCCCTCCCTCTTCTATGTATTTAAATTGACAAGGTACTATATATTAGGGATCAGAGTGACTTAAGGTCAACATTAGCATTACAATAATATTGGCATTAACAAAATAATTGGGCATTATATCATCAGATTTTTAATGATATTGTTGACTAAAATGTTGGTGTGGGTGTGGAAGCCTGTTCATTAAAATACAAAGATTTGCTGCATTAATATAAACCAAGCCTTGATGATATGTGTGTGGGAGAGAATATTCTGGCCCAATTGATTAATGTTTGTTCTGCACAAAAGATGTATATTGGATATCATTTATCTTTCTTGCATGTGTGAGGTATATGTGTATCGGTTGTATGAGATAGACTATATGTCTGAAGAAAGTCTATGTTCAAAGCCCTTATTTTACATCTAGACTTTAGGTATATAAAATATACTTGTATTTAACATATTTCAAATTAAATATTGTAATTTGACTATGTAGAATGAGATTATTCATGCAAAAAATTTAAATAAATCTCATTAAACAGTTAAATAGAATCTGTTCTGAAAGCAGACTAATAAAGATACCATTTTAACTTGCTATACATATTTAGTTTTTTTTTATACTTATAAATTATGATTAGTTTCATCACACTAAATTTTTCAATATTTTTGCATCTTTAAATTTTATCTAATGTTGGTTTTTATTAAA
The DNA here is from genome assembly GCA_028023455.1 of Epiperipatus broadwayi. NCBI lineage: Eukaryota > Metazoa > Onychophora > Udeonychophora > Euonychophora > Peripatidae > Epiperipatus > Epiperipatus broadwayi. The sequence goes on along the minus strand of JAQFVV010001817.1, from coordinate 34,811 downwards.
GTTGCATGTTTACTTTTGTTTATCAATACATTCTATTACTTTTTTTTTAATTTAATGACTTATATGCTTAAATTCCTATATTAGCTGATTTAATAATATTTTGCATGATTATAGTAAACTAATGATAAAATGTTTAAAACTATCTTCTTGCAATATCAATTTTCATTTAACTATTTTAATGTAATCTCACAACTTTGTCATTGAGGAATGTTGTGAATATTTCTTTGCAACAAAATATTAAGTTTATCTGTTGATTTTTCAAGTACTTTAATATTTTACAAAAAGCTCAGATCATATTGTTGTGATATAATGTGTTTAATTTCTTTAAAATAAAGTATTTATTCTCTCAATTGCTTCTATTTATGTATAATATTTCAATTTGATCTTTTAATTCATATCCAATCAGAACAAAATATGCCTGAAACACTTGCAAAAAGGAGTAGTATCAATGAAATTGGAAATTATAAGATTTATCAACTCTTGGATTGCGGTGATTTTAAATAAAATGTTATAATCTTTTATGTTTTAGAAAAAAAAATATCTAGATACCAATTTACTATCTATAATTAATTATGAACTAATTTTCTAATTATAGAGAATAAGTATGATTAGAAAAAATTAAGTGTTATTGGCACAAATTTGAATACCTGGTTGTGGGGGAACTGTTGACAAGTATGCTATTTATAAGGAATTTGCTCATTTTATTGAAAATTAAATGTAAATGGTATACATGTATATTTTAATTTTGCTATGACACATTTATGAACATTTTTTTTTTCATTTTATAAAATTAAAATTAATTGTAATTTTTATTTCATTTCAGTTCAGCCTCCAGCTACTTTCCTAATTTCTGAAGGAGACGATGTGATTCTTTCATGTGATGCTGCACTAAAAGACAATCAAAAGCTAAAGTTCAGTATAGCAAATGATTCTAAAACAGAAGAAATAATTTACGAATATAGTGGAAATAAACTGACAAAAATTGCTTATGGGATGTTTGCCAATGAAAAGACTCATCTCATAGAAGATGAGGTTTATCAATCATTACTGATTAAAAATGTAATGGTGGAAAACATCGGGCAATTTAAATGTTATGTAGATGACATCTTACTTAAAACATATGACATAAAAATTAACTGTAAGTAATAATTCAATTACATTTTAATAATGTAAGTTTATTTTTTAATAATATAAGTTTATCTATTAATAACTTACATTAAATAAGTTTAAATAAATTTATATTTATTTTATTTAAACAAAAGCTAAAGCAGTTTATTAGAAAAAATATCTTCTTATTCTTCTCTTTTACTTTATTTGCATACATGATATCTTAATATATATTGCTTATAATAAATTATTTTATATACACTTCAATGCAAACAAATTATCTTAAAAAGCTTCTTTATTTTTCTTACAGTTTTTACTGTCCAGCAGTCTCCATCAGAACTTCTCAAACCTCCTCTTATTTAAAAATAAAAACAAAGAAGTTTTTAAGAAAATTTGTTTGCATTGAAGTGTATATTAAAGAAGTTACTATAAGCGATATATATATATATATATATATTGTAATGGTCATATTTGTACATTCACACAATAAAATCAAGAGTCCTGTTTATGACTTTTACCAAAGTTTTCTTAGTTATTAAAAATGCATAAAAATGAAATCTTTTGTCATTTCTTGAGGAAAACAATAACGGTCAAACAGGTCACTTCTTGTTCTTAGTTTTTATTTTTAAAAGGCATTAAAATTTTGTCTCCAAGTTTGATTAAATACTTGGAGATGGTTTTCTAAGAATTACAAATTTTTTATAATAATAAATAACTTTTTTTTTTTAAAAAAAGAGTTTAAGTTGTTAAACATTTTAATATGTATATGTGTATATGACTACCACAGGAATTAAAAGTTATATACGAATGCCTTTAAATAAAAAGTTTTTAACTAAAAATAATGCAATTTAAATTAATTTAAAAGAGTTGTAATGTTTTTAAATCTATGACATTATGGCTTCTTGCACATATATGTAGATAATTACACCCCTATAACAATGTTTGCACACTTAATTTAAATTATATCATTTTATTAAATTGTAAATTTATAACTGTGCACACATTTTACACCTACTAACTCTAATATGATTATTGGAAGTGTGCACCTATGCAAATACATGCATGTACACGTAAATATACATTATTTCATATTAAAATAAATTATTAGAAACTTATATATGTGGACTGGGATCATTTTAAACTGGGGAAAAATATATTACTATGGAACATAGTAGGTGAATGGGATGATGGCTAAATAATACCGTTTCAATATATATATATATATATGAAAAAATATCCTTATTTAGTTTATATTGTTTTCAAATTATATACATGTACATAAATGATTCATCCAAAATGATGATATTTATTATAGAAGTTGATGGTTATCGGAGCGATTGACTAGACTGGTTTGGATCGTGGCTGTTAGGGTAGGATGGTTTTTATACAAAGAAATAAGTTAATGGTTATTGAAATTGTAATTATGATTTATTTATATGATATAGAAAACTAAATTACCTATCAAGATATTCATTAAAGAGATTTTTTCTTCTTCATAACTTAATTTTTATCAATCTATTTATACATATATTTACCTCTCTGAATACCCTATAATTATTATTGTCATTTTCAAATTATCTATTGGTTTTCTTCTAATTATGTGTTTTCTATTATTATCAATCTTATATAAATTACATTTTATAATAGCAGGAGAGATAACCTTGTTAACAGATAAGAAAAAAATGGAGAGAGAATGGGAAAAAATGCTAATGTCTATGTTTTTACAACCATAATAATGCTTTCTATTTGGGATGAGAAATACGATAATATATTTTACTCTTAAAGTGTTTAATAGAATATACATTATGACATAGAATGCAAATCTAAATATAACTAAAGATTTATTAGTTCTTGTGAGCTTCCAGATAAACCAGGATAGCAGTCTGTATTTTTGATAAACCTACAGTGGGGGGTGGTGGTCAAAATGTTGATAAAAAGTAGCTGCTAATTAAAAATCATATTTAATATTTACATTTCATTTTTTTATTATTACTGATGTTTAAAAAAAAAAATAATGTAGAAAAAAATAAATACAATATTAACGCTTTTTTATGTATCAATTTATTAAACAGACAATGAATTAAAATATATAAATACAATATTTACACTTTCTTCATTATAGTAGGATGAAATCCCAAATGGCCACCAAAGTCGTATAGCATTTATGAGTCAAATCAGCAATTTTCTTCCAATTATTAACGTTTGTTTTTTTTTTTTAAAAAAATAATTTTCTGAAATGAACTTATAATTGAAACTGTAATAACAGTGTGACATTTTATCTTGAATTATTTTCCCATTGAATCGCTACATAATTTATTTACATTGTAATTCTTTTTTTTTTTTTTTTTCAATTCTGGTTCAAATGTACTAACGGATGAGTTTTGAAAATAAAGTTTTATATTGTGATCATTAATACACATTTTTTTAATAGGACAGGATGCCGTACCTTTGTACATATTCCACTGCATCACGTTCTGTGATAGTAAGGGCCAAAATTTTGATCACGATGACAATTTACCAAAATAAAATTGCCAAAAAAAAAAAAAAAAAGAACCAAAAAAAAAAAAAAAAAACGCCGAATTGAAACAAAGTGTGATAATGTAATAACGTTATAGCTTTAAAAAAGTGATATAAAACTTCTAAATGAAATGTATCGAATTTAGTTTTTTTTTTTTTTGATACTTCTTTAGTAGCTATACAATGGAAGTTTGCCACTCATGTTTGTTGTAGTTATCCATTTTCGGGGCATCAACTTGTGTTTATTTTCTCAAAAACATTTCACCAAACATGTGTAACATATTGAAATTAAATAATATTTAAAAAATAAAACTAGTTTGTAGAAGATGTATGACAGAGGATCATCACCTGTATTTGTCTTAGTTATCCAATCTCAGGGGTCTCGATTACTTGTTTATTTAATCAAATATATTTTCACAAACATATGTTACTTATTAAAATTAAACAATATTAAGAAAATGAATTGTAAATTAATATAATATTTTAAAAAGGCTTACAAATTTATGTTAGTGATATATATTTAGTATTTTTATATATATTATAGCTTATGAGTGTAAACACGTGAAAATTGTTTTCATCAGTTGGCTACATTTTATTACGTTTAACATAATATTATTTTTGAGCTTTTATTATTATTGTTTTTTGTGAAAATGATTAAAACTTGCGGTCTTCCAATAACAGAAAAAATAAAAAGTACAGGAAAACTGACAGACAAGTCATCAATTTCTGTTGAGAAGAATTTATGCTATGCATGTATGACAATGATGTACCCTATTGCCCACAGATATTAAGACCCCACATTTGTAACCTACTCTTACTATACTTTCTTTCACAAGCTTTTTTATGTTATTTATACTAAATTTTCTTGAATTACAATTATTTGTAATTTTGTATATTTTCTTTTGTTTTATTTAGAAGCATATTAAAAAAAAAATATTAAGTATAATAGCTGGTAGGCATCGATATTGTTTCCAAGATGTTTTTGTAGATAATTACAACAAAGATGGGTGGCAAACTTCCATCATAGTAATTTTATAAAAGTACCAAAATGAATTATAAGTTACTGTTACCTTTATAAAATATTGCTAAATGGCTTATAAATTCTATTTCATAACATTATTTGGCTACATTTTATTATGTTCAATGTAATATTACTTTAGAGATTTTGCTTTATTTGCTTTTTTATGAAAATGATTTAAATTTGGGATCTTCCAATGACAGAAGAAACAAAAGGCACAGGAGAACTGCAAGACAACACATCTATTTCTATTAAGAAAAATTTATGTGCATCAACTGTAAAAAGAATCATTTGCACCATGATACACATTATTAAGTATTTCTGCTGGCTGGTATGATGATCCCATGTTTGCAATATACCTTTGCTATGCTTTCTTTGATCAGTTTTTTTTAATTTGTTATTTATATTAAATTTCCATTAATTACAATCATTCGTGGTTGTGTGTATTTCTTTTGTTTTTAGAATGGTATTAAAAATAATATTAAGTATGATAGTTTGTAATCAGACATATAGGGTGCAAGATTTTTTGATGCCCTATAAATAAACAATTTAAACAAATCAAACAAAGGTGGAAAATTTGATCATAGAACTTCCAGAAAAGTACCACTTTAAAAAAAAAAATAATAATTGATTTTTTTTTTAAAAAAATCAATCACTAACATATTATTACTAGATTATGGGTCATTGAAGCAATATATTTATCTATATTTTTCAAAATATGCACAGCCATCTTGGTTTACTCAAAAAGTCACAAGGTATCAATTTATTAATACATCATATCATTCTTAATCATCTTAGTGGGGAAAAATGAATTACCATGTTAAGATAATTAAAAACTTGTAATTTTGACTATATGCAAACTGAGAAGTATAGTTGTGGGACAGCATGTCAAATATATGCATATATATTCTTTTAATAAGGTTATTCAAAAGTAAGCACTAATATTCATAAATACAACTGGACTGTCTGTGCTCATTGTGCTGAGATGGGATATTATTGTTATTACTTCTATTATTATATGCATTTGACTTAATTAGAATATAGTAATGTCATATTGAATAGTTAATAAAATTTAAAATATGCTAATTAATCTATTATACAAATGAATTGATACAATATACAGCTTACTATTTTTTGATGGATAGATGAATTAAATATAGGTAACCTTGAGTTGAGATTATAAACTTACACTGTATATGTAATATAAACCAATCAACCTATAGAGAAGACTGATTGAAATGGATATTAAGTCACCATCAGTGTTAAAAGTTATAATTTGTTTACGAAGAAACCAAGTAAAATAGAAACTTATACATATAAGGATAATGTGTATGTATTTCCACACGACAAATTACTTAAATCTCTCTCAAAAGTAAAGTGAACTCTATTGGTATTTATACCATTTATTTTAATAGTTTCAATGCAGGTAGATAAACTTCTTTGTTGAGTTTTCAGGTTTGTCTTAATATTTTATTAACCATTGATACTTACCCGGCTTCTATCGTAGTGACCCCCCCCCCCGGATATACGGCAACAGCATATCCATTTCTTAAAAATCCGGTTCTATGTCTACTTAATGACACATTACAGATTATGGATAAAGACAAATTTTCAGATATATGAAAGCCATTTTATTATTATTAAATGTGATATGATTTTTCACATTCTTGCCCAGGAAAGTTTTGATTTAAAAAATATCATTTTCTCTTTCTACATAAATAATTTTACGTTGCTGTTAAAATTATGTATTGCGCCCATCACCTTGTGACCCCCCCCCAAAAAAAAAAAAGATAAAATATTAAGAGTTATACTAATTGAATAATTTATTGTGTCTGTATACTATTTACTTTATATGTTTATTAACGTTTATTTATTTAGAATAATTTGTTCTTAGCTATAAAATATATTTAATTCTCACGTAAGACATTTGTCATAAGTAGCAAATAAAGAAATTATAGTTTACATCTTTATTGAATAAGAGAAGTTGAGCTTAACGCTATTTCTATGCTTTCTATTAATTTTCAATGTTTTTGCATTGCTTTATGATTCATACAATCGTGTATTTTTTTTTCTTGCATTTTTAAAATTATGTAAAAAAAAAAATTAATTTAAAAATGAAAGAAGGAGCACACAATACAGAGGGCGTCCCAATAGCTCAAACAATCTCTTAATTAATAAGTGCGGTATGAGAAAATATTATTTTACTATTGAATGAAGTAATTGAATCAACTTTTAGTTACATAAACAATTACAATTGTATTTGAAATCATGACATATATAATAATTATACTATTCGTATTATGCTTTTCTTATTTTATTCCGAAAACATTGAATATTTTGAAAGTGTTATTGTTAAAAATAAAATAAACTGAAATTGTACTATATTTTTTTAATTTTTAACCATTATGTATCCTATGTGGGATAATGATATTTTCATTTTTAATGAGAAAATTTCTTCATTTAATCATCTAACATATAGTCTCTTACCAGTTATTTTAGAAACTTTTAGGATATATTTTTAGACTATAAATGTCTTATCCGTTTTCTTCTGCTCTAATAATTTTCTAGCTAGTTCCATTTCAATTTCTTTATTGTTTCAATGTGATTAGCCATATATATTTGTTCTCTTATTCGTATAGTTTGAAATGTCTGAATTTATCTTCTTTTAAATGTTCATGCCTCACATCCTTTAGTTAGAACTTGTAAGACATATCTATTAAAATACTCCTTTCAATCAAATAGGCATATTTTATTATATGATTAATATCATTTATTATAATTTCATCTATATTAATTTTCTAAAAAAATATATTCGCAATTGTTAGCTTATTTTAAAAAATTAAGATTATGAATTTTATTCATGGTTATCTTTTTTTTTTATTTTCTTCATTTGTGAAAATCCATTGAATGTTATTTTAGCCTTATTAACATTTATTTTTCATTGTATTTTTTTTTTTTTACTTTCCCCTGACACCTCTTGCGACATTTCCTGAAGATCTGAAGCACCATTTATAAAACCATATCAAATACAAAATGTAAATGTTATAAATAATTTACACTTATATTTTTCCCTTATCTTCATATTTTAATCCCCAAAATACTTTTAATAAAACTATTGGGGAAAAAAAAAAGTATTATATATAATAATCACGCCTTACTTCTTTCTAAAAGATAATCTTAGTATCATAATGTAATCTAACCTTAAAACTTAGATTTTTATAAACATTCATAAGAATAGGATAATATCCTGGATCTATCGTAGAAATGCTTATAATGCCAATTGCCTATTTAATCTTCAAATTTAAACAAATATCAATTATTATGCATTGGTCTTTCATATTAACTTTCTCAGTTCTTAGATATGATTTACTGTGCTAAAAACCAGTTTAAATCCAGCTTACGTTTTTTTTATTTATTATAATTTGGTGTGTTATTATTGGAGTAAAGATTTAATATACTAATGAAGTAAGAGTAGGGGTGTAGTTTGTATTATCTTGTTGTCAGGCATCTTAAATATTAATTTTGCATTCATTCAGTCATCTGGTATAATTTTTTTTTTTATTTAGACATTTTATCAATAACTAAACCAACATTTTTTATTTCTTCATTAATTTCTTTTAAGAAATATAATTTTCAACATTTTCCAGAGCTGTTTATGTTCCCTTGTTTATAGATTTAATTATAGGCTCACATTTTTATTTAAAATGCTGGACGCTAAAATGAAAATGTAATGCCTTGTTCCCTTGTCCTTTATTAATAATTAAAAAATTACTATAACTGTGTATTGAACATGACAACATATTTTAGGTTGATATCTTTCTTTTTAGTAATAGTTCTATTTTTTATTGCACAAATATCTTATTTTTCCAATAACAATATATTGTTTTACACTGCTGAGACTTTATTTTATTCTAGAACTTTCCTTGCCAATTAACAATTATAGTTTCTTATGCTATTATAAATTACTTCGATTACCATTTCACAAAACATTACATATTATATTTTTTTCAATACATTTTTTTTAATATTTCTATATTCATTCTTTTCATCATATATTCTTTTTTCTCAATAGACAATTTCCACAAATGTTAATTTTATGTACTAACTACAATTTTTGCAGTTTTAATAGAGTGTCTGTTAACTAATTATTAATTTAATTAAAGTCTGAAACTATTTAACATTTGTATGTATTTTAAAAAGATTTGTAAGTTTGCAAATTAAAATTTATTGGAGTGTTTCTGCAGGTTAGGAACATCAATTGTTAATATGGATTTATTTTTTTTCTCTATATTTTGCATCAGTGAATATTTTATCACTCACATAATTGATGATATGTTTCTATATTGTATCTATTTAAAATATTATAATGTTAAAATGTATACCTTTCATGAGTCCAAATTTTGTTAAATTTTGTTGCACTTTCATTTGCATGCTTCCATTTACATATCCATTTGCTTTTTTTTTTTCAAATGAAGAATTCATAATATGAAATTTTATTTTTCTTATGAACTTAGCAATTCTGTGTCCTTTATCATTTTTATCACCTTAGCTACTTTACACACTCATTTTTAATAATTTTCCTACTCTACAAGTAAAGTTTTCCCTGTGAATTTTAAAATATTGTTGTTTTTTTCCCTGCAGAAAATCATTTTGCCTTCCATATAAATATTATTTAAGTCTTTATCACAAAAAGAGTCTACTAAACTATAATTTAACTATCTGCATATTCTATTTTCCATTAATTTTAATAAATAATTGTGTCCCCCTATCTGATATACAATTAACATTTACAATGTACTTCTTTCATTTTTTATTTATTATATTCCTATTCAGCTTGTTTTCGATATTTATATATTTTTAATATAGTAACATGACAATGTTTTGCATTGACTCTCCATTTTTCTTCCTCTCATGCAAAGTCTAAAAATGACTCATTTAATATTTGCCAGATGGAAGCCAATTCGTGAAATTTTGTATCATTTTAAAGTAATATGCAGATATAACCTAAATTATTAGGTGTTACTGTATATGTTTAATACTGAGATATAGAGTGAATAAAGAGGATATATTTTGGTTGCATCAGATCAGAGTCGAGCTTAGTTTTAATTTGAAGAAATCTTAACAATGATATAAAGCAATTATAAATGAATGATTTTATAATCTGTTCTATTATTTATATATGTAATTACTTATGATGATTATGATAACCAGCACATATTTATTTTTTACAGAGATAATTTATTTTTAAATATAAAATAATATATTCTTCTGTGTAACATTACCATAGATATGATGATCATGGGAAAATAAAACTATCTAAAAATCATGTCACTCATCAGACTGTTATAAAATGTAATAATATCATAAAAATTACAAAAAAAATTAAACTTTTAGAACATAAATTGATAGATTTACTAGATATTAAAAATAATTTGTCGAGATTTTTAAAACAAACATCAAACAAGAAGATTTCATTTATTTTGCAAATTGAATTCACCTCTCCTGAAATTTGATGATATGATAGTGCTTTGTTATGATTGAAATCTAATTTTTAAAATAATATTGAAAATCAAATTTTGTTTTTTTCATCATTATTTAATTTCTAAACAAAAATATATCTCATATTAGGTCACATTCATTATATTCTGATAAATCATCATCAACCATTATCAATCCACTCCAGGATGAAGGTCTCTCCAAGTCTTCTACAATCTTTAGCTTTTCTTCTCCACATCACCCCTGCACACTTTCTTATTTCATCCATCCATCTCACATGTGGTCTATTTTTGGGTCTTTTACAATCTCTTGGAATACAGTTTTAAATTTTAATTGTCCATCTATTATCATCTCTTCTAGCAATATGTCCAGCCCAACTCCACTTCAATCTTTTAATTTTTTTCAATGAGGTCAGAAACATCTGTTTCTTCTCTTACCCATACATTGTGTTTTTGATCTTTTCTTGTTAATCCCAACATACATCTCTCCATACTTCTTTGAGTGGCCTGAAGTCTCTGTATTGCTCTTCTATTAAGTTTCCAAGTCTCAGATCCATAAGTAAGAACTGGTAAAACACATTTCTTAAAAACCTGCCTTTTCAAACACAAAGGCATATTTCCTTTTAGTATCAAGTTATTTCTACCAAAAGCACTCCAACCAAGTTTAATTCTATGATTAATTTCCTCCATTATGTTTCCATCTGTATTAATAATCTGACCAAGATATTTGTTACTGTTAACTTCTTCTAATTCATCATAATCAATTTTTATTTTCATATTTTGAGCAAATCGATAAATAATAATGGTTTAATAGTAAAGTGAAAGTTGAAAGCTTAAATCTGGTGAGAATCTGTCAGAATGTTAGGAAAGTGCAAGAGGGATTTATATCAGTTAATTTTTTTACATTTATTGTCAAAATATTTTTGTTGTAACCCATTTGTTACTCCTGGCTTTATCAGTTGGAGATCAAGGATTGTTAATAGGAATATATTTTAACAAGTAAAGTTATGAGTAAGTTGTCTTAATGAAAGATCATTTATTTTTATAATTCTGGTATATATTTATGTTAAAACAGAAAACAATGATATGTGCACTATATTCATAATATAAAGCAATTAATTAGTATTAACCACAAAACAGTTTGTTAAAGAGTTTATCTATGCTAATAATAAATGAATGGTAATATTTAACAATTTATTATTCATTATTAAATGGTATCAGATATATAAGAGTGGAAAATTTGATATTTGTAGTGATAGGTTGATGAGATTAATTATTCTTTTCTTGTAATAGTTTTTGTATTTTTCTACATTGCTTTTTAAATATGTAAAAAGTAATTTTGATAGAAAAAATTAAATTTTATATAACAGTTTTTATAATACAGTATTTTTGTATCTAAACAAAGTTAAAAAATATAATGTATATTTGATGTACAGTTAAGCAAAATTATTTTAAAGTAGTATTTAAATTTACTAATAAAATTAAGATATAGAATAGTATTTAGAGTTAAATCCTAGTAAATAATTATTAGAGTAGGATAATACAATGCTAAAATAACAATCTTAGTAATAACAATCAATATTATATAAGTATTAATAGTTTTTTTTAAAAAAAACATTTATTTTAAATTATATTAAAGAGTGATGTAATAATTATGGTAAGCAATGTATGTGCACACATTCTTGCTAAAATTAATTAAGTTTACTCCCTTTTTAGTAAAATTAATTTATTATTTGTATTAGTTTTATGTGGGAACTTATATATATATATATATATATATATATTTGTTAATGTGTATCAAAATTAAAATTACATAAAACCATAGTTTTTATATTTCAAATTTAAGTGCCATATGTTGTTAGCCGAGAACTCATCGCAACCGCCTTGCAAGCAAGTAGTTGGTTGCAAACGGTTTGGGTATCGCGTCCCGGCCGATGCTATGACATATGAAATATATATATAAGTGTCATAAAATTGTCTTATTATTTTAAAGTGTATTTAAATATAGCATTTAGTTAAAGTTTAAACTATATTATTTAATAAGATTTATTAATTAAATTAGTTTTAAAAAAATCCCAACAAAAATAATTTGTATGTGTTTTTTATTGTCTGAGATTTATTTGATCAATCAGGTAAGAGTCAAGTGTGGTTAGATGATGTTTCAGAAAATCTGTTGTCTATTAAATTAAATTTAATCAAGTAAAATATGAGGAATAAACTGTATATTTTATAGTCTAAATTTAAGTTATAAATTTCTTAAAATTTTATTATTTTGTTAGTAATGTGTTAAAAGTAATTTGTAAAATTATAAATAATAATTTAGGTGGGATTCGAACTCAGACTTTCACACGACCCACTATTCTCAGTGCCATCTCATATTGCTGACCCACCTGATCACACACATGTTGAAAAGATAAATAATCACCAATATAGGTATTTCATGCTAAACCAGCAATCATCAGTTGGTCTAGATTACTATCCTCACATATATATATATATATATATATAATCCGTGCTTAGCTTTATATTATGATAGCCAATCTTCATATTTTAATGGGCTTTGAACGTTCCATCATCAGATTTTCAATGAAATGGAAGGCTGAAGAGTTGTGAGTTGGAATAGTTTGAAACCTGATCATTAAAAAATGAAGATTGGCTATCTTAATATAAAGCTGAGCACTGATTATATATATATGAGGATAGTAATCTAGACCAACTGATGATTGCTGATTTAGCATGAAATACGTATATTGGTGATTATTTACCTTTTCAACATGTGTGTGATATGAGATGGCACTGAGAGTAGTGGGTCGTGTGAAAGTCTGAGTTCGAATCCCGCCTATATTACATATATAAATGCAGGTTTAAGCCTGTGCAATGTATTAAATAATAAGTTAAGAAGTATAATGGAATTGTTTTAATATGGTGTCAAAAAAGCAATATTCCCTATCAGTACTGCATAACAAACAACTAGAGACTATGATGATTAATAGTAAAAATATGTTTTGTCTATCAAAAATGCCATTAGTCAGAGGATTATGCCCGAATATGTTGTTTAGACTGAAGAGCAATGCGAAACATTCACTAAGAATTTAGTTTTAATCATATCCATACATTGTATGTGAAAGAACAGTTTTATTTATTCTTAATAAGTAACGGTTATGAGCATAGACTTTCGTTTGATAAAGATATTAATCTTTGTTTTCGGAAATTTATTAAAAACTTTTTCAGAATTTTGATTCAGTTTAAGAAGAAAGAGTGAATGCTAATTAATTATTTAGTGAAAATGAATTTATTATTTACTAGTTTCATGTCAAAATCTCCGTCATGTGTCTAGGCCTGATCGCTCTTCATGACAGCTGTTTAATACCTGATTGGCTGTCTGAGAAACAACATTAAGTGCATGTGAAAGACTGGCAACTTTCAATTTATTACTAGCTTGTTAAGAGTAATTTGCAAATGTTTTTTAATATAATAAATATATACTAACATGATGGAGAATTGTATGATTGAATAATATTTATCAAGTATTTTGCAAGTTATTACAATAATACATATGAAGTGTGATAAGAAGAGCTATATAATTTATAAGTCAACTTTAAATATTGTTAAAACATACACACTTGGAGGGGTATGTTCTAAATGTATAATGTGATTAAAATATTATTGCAAATTATTACTGTGAAAATGCATATACGTGAGAGAAGAGTTATAAAATTGGATGAATTTACCATTGATATAGTTAAAATTATTTATAATGCTTGTATGTTTAAAGTAGGATAATTTGTTTTAAATGAAATAATTTTTGCAGTATGTCATTAAATGTGGAATGAAGAAGACAATTTAAACTGTAGTAATTATTGAATTTATTAATAAATATCTATTATTAAATGTTTTGAAATTTTCTTCATCAAGCAATTAAAATAAAACAACATTTTTATCTTGCATTGATGAACATTATTTCCAGTGGATTTTTTCTTCAATATTTTTACATTTATGTTGCAGGATGCTGAGAGTGCGATGGGGAGAGAGAAAGAAAAATCTCTTGTTAAGTGAACATTGTTAATACATTGTCTTCTATTGGTGGTCGAGAGGTCAGCAAGACTGCCTTGCACTTGCAAGCAGTTGCCCGGGTTGCGGGTTCGCGTCCCGGCCGATGCTATGACACTTTTTTTTTTTTAAAAAAAAAAAAAAAAACATTGTTAATACAATAACAAGCCTTCATTCAAAATTTTACCTTCAAGAAAAAATGATAGAAGGGAACTTTTTTTTTCTTAGTTAAGAAATATATGTAGTTAATTTACTAGTTATATATATTATTATTATATTTAAGATGTAGTTTAATATTCGTATAATATGTGAATTTCATATTTAATATTTGATATAAAATAAATGGGAGAAAAAATTAATATTTTTCCACAGTGATAATAAATATATAACTTCAATGGAATTAATTCAATGAGAAAGGATTGTTCTAATAATCATAGCATTATGATTAAGGTAAAATTTTATTTAAATGTATTTGAATTTTAATAATGGTTTTTATTTATGCAAGTGATTTCTCAGGTAAACTGAATATTATATTAATTCTATTTATTTATGTTAGAATAATTTGTTTTAGAGGTATGGATATAAATGTTATATGCTGGATATATTTAGATATAATTTTCTACTTCTTTTCCTATGTATTGATTTCTATTATAACATATCATACCATTAACACCTTTTTATACACTTTACCAATACTTTTATACACTTTATCAATACTTTTATCATCAGAGTTCTTGGTAATTGGGTTTTGGTAATAGAATTAACAAGAACTCTGATGATGACTGCAGGACAGTCAAAACTGTTAGTATAATGATAAAGTGTATAAAAAATGTTAATGGTATGATATATATTTAGATAACGTGTGAGAGTATGAATATACATGTTATATGCTGGATCTATTTAGATATCATATGAAAATATGAATAAAAATGTTATAAGTAGTATCTGTTTAGATACTATATGCATGACTGATCTCTGAATTATTTATAAGGAATTTGAAATGAATATATTTATTATAATTTAAATATGTGAAGTCATTTGTTTGTGCTAAACTTAATCTTCTTCATATTTTAATGAATATTATGCATTGAAGTTTAGAAATTATTTTATGAAGAGGTGTTTTAGAAGTTTTTTTACAATGCTGTAAGGAGTTATACAGAGTGCTCATGATAGACAGTTAGTGGGTTTAGAGAGTTGTTTGAGGAAGTACTGTAGTGTAAGGGATCTTTTGAATATTAAGTATAATACAGCATATTTCTATATGTTTTTTATTATTCATGGAAAGTAGCATTTCTTTCCATAAACCAGTAAGTGCCCAGAGAGATGCCATGATAGGAATTTAAGATAGACACAAGAATATGTGGCCTTAAACTCTGGATACATGTTTTCATTGTTTTTCCTAGTTCTAGAAGTTTTTAACCCCTCACTTTTAATCACTATTTTCATCACTGGTTTTTATATCATGATGAGTATTGTTAAAAAGTATGAAGAATAATAGTTAGACTCTTAGAAATTTTGTAAGAAAAGAAGGTGAAATATATAACAAGGGTGTCCAAATAGACCATTAAAGTTTTGTGGAATGTTTTGATATTCCAAAAATATTCTAAGAAATCAAAAAGTTATAGAGTGTATGTTAAAATCATATAAAAGATATGAATGAAAGTATGATGAACATCATGAAATATGAAGTGAATAAATATATATTTGTGTTTTATATTATTAAAACAATTGTATGTTTATTTTGGTAGATAAAATAAGCATAAGAACACTTACGAGTTATTATAAAATTATATTATGATGGAGTGTTGTAATAAATTTATTATCGGAAAATATTTTATTTGTAATGCATAAAATAACATATAAGATATTTAGGGAATGGATATGAAAATTTCATAGAAATATTTAGATAAATGTTTCAGTATCAAATAACATTTTATTTATGAACCTGCAATTATTTATAAATATGTTTATTATAGTAATAGTGTTGAAATGCATTAATGCAGATATATCTAGAAAAAGGTATTATGACTATTATAGAAGAATACTTTTGATTCTATGAAAGTGTTCAGATCATTTGAATGTGTAATCTAAAAAAATGCTAAAGTATTTTAATAAGTATCAGTCTCAAGTAATGGATGTTATTATTTCATAATAGAAAATATTTGGAAGTGGAAATTACTTATATGTTATGTAAATATTTTTTTGAAAGTACTTATTTTGAAAACTAAAATGATGTAATTTCGTAAATATCATATTCTAAATTTTAAATATTTATAATTGTTATTGAATTAACCTAATGTCTTGAGAGTTTTATTTTTTGTTATGTCAAGTCATTATGAATCATCATAACCACACACATGCATTATAATAATTAATTATATCTTGCCATAATTGCACAAAATTTAAAGAAGGTAAAGAATGAATATTATATTATGATTAGTGAACATATCACATATTAAATTTTAAGTACTATATAATGCAAATTTTTTATGAGCTTATTCAATAGTTATAACAAAACTTGATATTTTTTAATATGTCATGTGGGACATACAATTATAAATGTAATGCTATAAGATTGAAATTATTCTAAGTTTATTTACTATAGCAAGTATTATTTGTAGTGGTTTATAATTGTAGTTTGGTTTCAGTTCATTAGAATATTAGTTGAATCAGTTTTGAAATAAGAGTTTTTGATTAGTTTTATTTTTATTGATTATTATTGTTGTTGTTTTTTTTTTAAAATATAGCTAGAAATATGTAAAATCCCTCAATATATGTAGCTATATTATTAAATGTATTAATTCAAAGAATAATAATTATAAGAACCTGAGATTAAGATTGAAGTTACATTTTAGATTTTTTTTAATGATACATTATTTTATTAAGTAAATAAATGAAATATAGTTTAATACTTTAATTTGATGTTAGAAATGTTAAGGGTAATTCATTTTTCATATGTGAGTCCTAGTAGTATTACTTATAGTTTATATAATAGATAGTGGTGATATTCCCATGCCATTAGGGACATATTTTTTGTGGGTATATTCTTAATGTTAAAGTAATGGTGTAGTTTACTAGATGGTATTAATTATAAGTCTCATGATTTTTGATATTTAATCGAACATAATTTATAATCTATATATCCATCTTATAATATATTTTTATTTTATATTATTATTATTCATTTCTTACCCATTTTAAATTCTATATTTATTAATCAAAACATTTTCCATATATATTCTATTTTTATTCTTTATTTTATTTTATTCTTATAAAATTTGACTCTAAGTTAATATTTTTCATATTTTACATTATTATTAATATTCAATTTACTAACAATCATTATTTTTAATTCATTCATTCAATATTTTATAATCTATTTCAATTTATAATATTACTCTGAACATGTTTTATATCTTCTAACTTCAATGCTAAATTCAATTTTTTTTTTTAAAAAATACCATTATATTTTGAGTACCCTCTCTTTAAATTTAAACTTATAGTAATAGTTAGTTCCCTCTTTCTATTTTATAACTATTTTTTTTTAAAAAATGTTTATTCTTTATTTATTTTATTTTTATTACTCTTTAAATATTTAAATCTAACTTAATATCTTTTTTATCTTCTTCTTTCTTCTTCTTCTTCTTCTTCATCTTCTTCTTCTTCTTCTTCTTCTTCTTCTTCTTCTTCTTCTTCTTCTTCTTCTTCTTCTTCTTCTTCTTCTTCTTCTTCTTCTTCTTCTTCTTCTTCTTCTTCTTCTTCTTCTTCTTCTTCTTCTTCTTCTTCTTCTTCTTCTTCTTCTTCTTCTTCTTCTTCTTCTTCTTCTTCTTCTTCTTCTTCTTCTTCTTCTTCTTCTTCTTCTTCTTCTTCTTCTTCTTCTTCTTCTTCTTCTTCTTCTTCTTCTTCTTCTTCTTCTTCTTCTTCTTCTTCTTCTTCTTCTTCTTCTTCTTCTTCTTCTTCTTCTTCTTCTTATTATTATTATTATTATTATTATTATTATTATTATTATTATTATTATGATGATGATGATGATGATGATGATGATGATGATGATTATGATGATGTTTCAAAAGGCCTTTATTGTCTCAATAGAATACATTAATGGTTACACAGTAAATTATGTGCTACAAGTTTTCCAGTTACAACCAGGTTAAAATTGTTATTACAAGAATCAAGAAAACATCTTTATATTATATTGTCTTAGTTGAATGTTACAGAGTTGTTTATTATCAAATAAAGTGTTCAGAATATTATAAACAGTTGCATTTCAATAGTTATTAGGTGCCCAGATGTTACTGTAGCTATTACTGGATAGGGATGAGCTCTGTTCTTTTGTTTTATTTCCTGTCTTATTATTTATTTATTTTGTTTTTTTCCCTTGCTGGAACTCCATATTAGTTAGCTATCATTTCCTTGATTATGTTACAACCTTGTGCTGTGTTTAAACAGAGACCAGGTGGCTGCATAGATGTCTGGACTTGTTATCAATTTGTCCTGGATTTGTATTTGCATTCACTTATGTTCAAAAGTTGATGGATGTCGCCTTGTGTTATTTCCAATTAGGAATGTACATCTTATGCCCCATAGTGAATATAGAACAAAAGTTGCTGCCCTAATCAGTGGTATTGTTTTACTTTGGAAAGCCATTATTACTCATTCCATTGTGGTTTTATTTTTCCTATATGTGTTGCAAAGTATAACTCTTACTTGTTCCAGACCTTTGCAGTGATACAGTAAGTGTTGGACAGTTTCTTCATTCCGATGGCATAAGCTGCATAAAGGATCCATGTCTCTATGTAGTCTTCTATGGATCAGAAAGCATGTTGTTGGGAGGGCATCTAAGTTTATTTTAAGGATGAAATTGAAAAATTTTGGTTCTAACTCCCATTTCTTGTATTTTTTTATTAATAGTTTATTGTTTATTTTTAATAGTGGTAATGTTTTATTGTTGGTGGTATGGTTCTGCATTATTTCATAGATTTCCCAATATTTATATATTTCTATCCATTGGTTGGGGATTTTTCCTATTGCATTACAGTCTTATATTTCCAATTGAATGAGTGAGTCTTTTGAGGGTGGTCGATCAGTAGGTGTTATTTTAATTAGATGTTTTAATTTTGTAAATTGATTAATTAAGGCAATTGTTGTATTTTTTTGTTTTTGCATGTGGAAAATGTTGAGGCTATGTAGGCCAAAGCCATTTTTTTTATTAGTGGTCGGCTAAGATTTTTAATTGATATGGCCACTGTTTTTCTGGCCCACATAAGTTTACAGCATATCCAGTTAATTTTTCGGATGAAACCTTTAAAAAAAACAATTACTGGCATGTAGTATGTTATTCTTGTCATGATTAGCCTGTTGATTAGTTGTGTCTTTGCATATATTGATAGATATGCTTTAGATAATGAATTTGCTATTTTTTCAACATCTTCTTTGAGTTTGTTTTGTATGTGACAGTGCATTCCAGTGTTGCCCATATAAAATGGAAAACCCAGAAAGTGATTTAGTTTTCCCTGAAAAAAAAAAAATATATATATAATAATAATAATAATAATAATAATAATAATAATAATAATAATAATAATAATAATATTATTATTATTATTATTATTATTATTATTATTATTATTATTATTATTATTATTATTATTATTATTATTATTATTATTATTATTAGTATTGTTGTTGTGGTTATTATTATTATTATTATTATTATTATTATTATTATTATTATTATTATTATTATTATTATTATTATTATTATTATTATTATTATTATTATTATTATTATTATTATTATTTTGTTTCAACAGGCCTTTATTGTCTCAAAAAAAATATATTAATGGTTACATAGTAGATTATGTGCTACAAGTTTTCCAGTTACAACCAGGTTACAATTGTTATTACAAGAATCAAGACATATTTATATTATATTGTCTTAATTGAATGTTACAGAGTTGTTCATTATCAAATAAAGTGTTGAGAATATTATAAGCAGTTGCATTTCAATAGTTATTAGGTGCACATATGTTATTGTAGCTATTACTGGATAGGGATGGATTCTGTTCTTTTGTTTTATTTCCTGTTTTATTATTTATTTATTTTGTTTTCCCCCAGCTGGTGCTCCATATTACTTAGTTATCATTTATTTGAATATGTTACAACCTTGCTCTGTGTTTAAGCAGAGACCAGGTAGCTGCATAGATGTTTGGACTTCTTATCAATTTGTCCCAGATTTGTATTTGCCTTAACTTGTATTCAAAAGTAGATGGATGTCACCTTGTGTTATTTCCCATTAGGAATGTACATCTTGTGCACCATAGTGAATATAGAACAAAAGTTGCTGCCCTAATCAGTGGTATTGTTTTACTTTGGAAAGCCATCATTACTTGTTCCATTGTGGTTTTATTTTTCCTATATGTGTTGCAAAATATAATTCTTACTTGTTCCAAACCTTTGCAGTGATACAGTAAGTGCTGGACAGTTTCTTCATTCTGATAGCATAAGCCACATAAAGGATTCATGTCTCTATGTAGTCTTCTATGGACAAGAAATTTGGAGGGCATCTAAGTTTATTTTAAGGATAAAATTGAAAAATTTTGGTTTTAACTCACAATTCTTGTATTTTTTAATTAATACTGTATTGTTTATTTTTAACAGTGGTAATATTTCATTGTTGGTGGTATGGTTCTGCATTAGTTCATTGATTTCCCAATATTTATATTTTTCTGTCCATTGGTTGGGGGTTTTTTCTATTGCATTTTAGTGGTATATTGCCAATTGAATGAGTGGGTCTTTTGGGGGTGGTCAATCAGTAGGTGTTATTTTAATTAGATGTTTTAATTTTTTAAATTGGTTAATTAAGACAATTGTATTTTTTTTGTTTTTGCATGTGGAAAATGTTGAGGCTGGGTAAGTCAATTCCATTTTTTCTTAGTGGTTGGCTAAGATTTTTAATTGATATGGCCACTGTTTTCCTGGCCCACATAAGTTTACAGCATATGGAGTTAATTTTCCGGATGAAACCTTTAGAATAAATAATTACTGGCATGTAGTATGTTATTCTCATCATGATTATCCTGTTGATTAGTTATGTCTTTGTATATATTGATAGATATGCTTTAGATAATGAATTTGATATTTTTTCAACATCTTCTTTGAGTTTGTTTTGTATGTTACAGCACATTCTTGTGGTGCCCATATAAAATGGAAAACCCAGAAAGGCATTTGGTTTTCCCTGAAATATGGACTCACATGGTTTTCCTGGGAATATATGCCAAGATGCAGATTTTGCTGGATTTATCTTCAGTCCATAACTGGCTGAATATTCTTCCACTATCTTGTTCCACCATGGTATCTGCTTTTTAGAAGTTAGAAAGACCGTGACATCATCCATATATGCTAAATATGTTATTTTTTGTGTTGATCCTGGTAACTGTATGCCTTCAAAGGATTGATTTATTTCTTTAATTAAGGGGTTAATATAAAAATAAAGAGTAGGGTACTTAAAGGTGAACCCTGTGATAGTGACTGGGTGAAGTAGAATGAGGGAGATTTTCTACCATAAAGTGTTATGTGTAGCTCACGGTTTATAATAGGTTTGCTATTATATATAGCATGGATCTGGGGTGTCTGTGGTTTCAAGTATCTCTAACAATACAGATATGTTAACAGTGTCAAAGGCTGATGCTATATCCAGTTGTATGACTGGAGGTCTATATTTTTTTTTATTTCTTACAAATACCATTATAGTTTTGAAAAGTAAAGGTGCTTGTGTAGTTGAAGATTTTTTCTTAGCAAACTGAGTATCCAAGATGGAAGGCATCAAAATGGCTCTATTTCTTCTTTTATTACCTTTTCCAATATCTTCATTGGAAGCAGTCTCATGGATATAGGTCTTATGTCTTCAAGTGCAGGAATTTTTTATTCTTTTTATTGTAAGGTATTATCACTATAGGGTGCACTCCCTGTACACTCCTAATTTCTTGAGCTAGATGGTTTGCCAGATTACAAAGATAGTTTGAAGTGAATTGGATAAGGTGATTTAAGACAAAAAGTGGTATTCCTGGGCTTCCAGTGTGACAGTTATTGTTAATTTCATTCATTTTTTTAATGAAATCATCTGCCATGAATAAATTTACATTTTTGGGTGGTCCAAACATGTATGATGTCCACTGTATTGGTGGTGATAATCGCAGTTTGTCTCTAAAATGTTCAAACATTGGCATTATTATATTTTGGCCAGCAAATATTCCTCTTTGGGTTTGTATGGCCATTGGTACTTTAATTTCAAGTGCACTTCCAAGGGCCCATTTTATGTATTTATGTGACCATGTATGTTGCTGGGTTGATGCATAATTTGTTTTTATTTTTTAGATACTATTTTAGGGACTGACAAGCCTTATTATATTCTTGTGTTAAGTTTCTTATATAATTTTGGGTGTGATGTGTAGGCATGATTGCTGTAAGTTTTTCATGTATTTTATCAGCATATTCTAGTAGCTTGAATGGTGATGGTCTATTCATTACTATGTTGTTTATATTAAAAGACCCAATATTGATAAAAGCGTGGTATTGTTGTATAGGGTCTAGTTTTATTTGTTTTAGTTTTTCTAGCATTATATAGGTTTAAGAAAAGATCAATTCTGGGGTGGACTTGGGAAGAAGGATTCTGATTGTTTTTGTTAGTGGTGAAATGTTAGTTTGCATTTGGTTTAGATTAATAGTTATTATTTGTGCAGAGTGATTGGAGAAACCTGATGGTATGTGGTTTATTTTTATTAAGTGATGTAGAGTTGGTGAATAAAAGCATAAGTCTATCAGTGATTTAAACCGACCATTATGGAATGAGACAGCATTATGAGGAAGAAAACCTTGTCCACTCATTAGTGGAACTTGTATTTTGTGGAGCCATTTTTTAGTAAATTCCAGATATGATGTGTTGCAGTCACCAACTAAGATCATGGGATCTGCCATGGTGGCCAATCTTGAATTTATTGACATGATTATTGTTTCAATTCTTTATTTATTTATTGGCATATAAACAAAAATTATATTAATTGTCAATATTTTGTGACTGAATGTAGTGATTAGGAGATTTGAATCAATGTAAGTGATTTTGAAAGTTTGAAATGGACAATGATTTGCGATTACTATGGCAGATCAT
Organism: Epiperipatus broadwayi; assembly: GCA_028023455.1. Classification (NCBI taxonomy): domain Eukaryota; kingdom Metazoa; phylum Onychophora; class Udeonychophora; order Euonychophora; family Peripatidae; genus Epiperipatus; species Epiperipatus broadwayi. The sequence goes on along the minus strand of JAQFVV010001817.1, from coordinate 11,458 downwards.
GTTCATGGTGATGGTGCATCTCTGGAACCTGCATAGAATCCTTCAGTACCAAAGTATTTGGATGGGTATACTTGTGACCCTGCATAGATTTTGGTTTCTAGTAGACCTGTAATGTGTGGCTTGATTTGTTGTATCCAGTGTTTTACTTTGTATATTTTTTGGGTTGAATTTAAATCTCTGATATTGATTGCAGCAATTTTTATTTTCATTCTGTTATATATATATATATATATATATATATATATATATATATATATATATATATATATATATATATATATATATATATATATATATATATATATATATATATATATATATATATATATATATATATTCTTTGGTAATTTTCCTTTGATCAGTAAGTAAGCTTTTTATTGTTTTGAATTTAGTTGTGTGTCTAATTCAATTATATGTTATTTTTAGTGGTAATGTGGCTTTGATCAGTTAGTATTTTTTTTACTAGTTTTTGTATTGGGTTGTGCTTCTCATTCATCTGATTCATCTTCACAGTCTTTATTAGTATCTTCATCAGAGGTTTCAGTAGTCTGATATGTATGCTCAGAGTTGGTGATTACATTTTCTTCTGATCTTACTTTAATTTTATATATATATATATATATATATATATATATATATATATATATATATATATATATATATATATATATATATATATATATATATATATATATATATATATATATATTGGTGGCTGGCCTGGCTTTCTTTTTTGCTCTTTTTCTATTACTATGTTTTGTGGTATATCTAGTGCTATTTTTTCTAAGATTTTTGTGGCTGTATTATTTCTCATTGTTTGTTTTAGTGGTAAGTTGGAATAATTGTTGATGTTTTCATTTTTGTGTGTAGAATCATCTTCTTCCATATGAGATTCTACATCTATGATATTTTCATATTCCTTTATTTGTTCTTCGCTGTTTATTTGAAGATTATTATTTGTTTGATCTTTTATTTTACTTTGGGTGCTTTTCAGTTTTATGTTTTCTTTTGTGATTATATTTTGATTTTCAATTTTTTCTTGTGATTGGTTACTATTGATGAGTTTTGTTGTGCTGTATTTCCACTCTTCATTGTTATTAATCTTTTCCATTGTCAAGTTTAGTGGTTCATTCTTATCTTGTATTGTTAAGATACTTTGTTTTTCCTGATTTTCTTGTTGTCGAAGACTTGTATGTATCTTGCTGCTTTCTGCATTATTTATTATTTGTTTTTGGGTTGCTTGGTTTTGTTCTGGTATTTCATTTGTTTGCTGGTCACTCCTGCAGTCTTTTCTTGTATGGCAGTCTCCTGCCAGATGACCTCTTTATCCACATGCATAGCATTTTGGCCTGAGTCCTTTTATTTGAAGGTTGAGGACTGCTTCTTGATCAATAATCTGGTTAGGAATTTCTTCAGGATTGATATTTTCTTTTAGTTTGATTTTGAAATAGAAGCTGTTGGTATGTATAGGGATTGGAGTATTGTTACAGTATATAGGCTTCATATAGATTGCCTGACCATAGGGGTGAATTAGTCTGGTAAAATATTGTATGCTATATCCAAAATATGTATTTTTGAAAATGCCTGTGTAGTAGTTTTGTATATTTTTGTCAACCACCACTAAGGCATAATTTTCTAATGTCTGAACTTTTATTTGAAATGCTTCACATTGATTTTTGTGGAAAAATTCTATAGCTAAATATCTGGAGTTGGGATGTTCTCCAATAGTCATAATGCTATCCCATAATAATTGTGTTGTTAATTCCTTAAATAGGAGTTCTCTTGGGAATATATAGAGGGATAGATTTTTGTCTGTAACTGCTAGTATGAACAACTTGTCAGGAAAAAAAACTTCTTAAAACTATTAAATAATTTTTGGGGTATGATATTATTAAATCTAGAATTAATATATTTTATTTCTTCATTCTTCCAGTTGATCATTGATGGTTCTAGCTCAAATTCATCACCGATATATATATATATGTCTGTTTGATTTACTTTTCTAAATATAGATTGACTTAAATTGGTATTTTCTTTATTCTCCTGGTGTTGTATATTAGATTTTGTAGCATTTGCGTAGTTTTTTTGATTCGGTATTATATTTTTCATTGGGTTGAGAGTTTTGGAGCTATTTGACGCGTCAATTTTAAATCTTCACGCCGTGTTTATTTTTTGACGTTGATTAAATATTATTTTAAAAAAAACGATGAATTTCTTACCTTTTTTTATTTTAAAAGCACTTCAAAATCATTTAGGATTGTTATCTAGATTGAGGAAACCTTTTACTTTAAAGATTTAGTTGAATTTCTTTTGTCTTTCAAAACTTTTAGGCAACAACATTAATCGGGTTGTTCCATTTTTTAGACAGCAGGACTGCAGATCATCATCATCATCATCATTATTATTATTATTATTATTATTATTATTATTATTATTATTATTATTATTATTATTATTATTATTATTATTATTATTATTATTATTATTATTATTATTAACAACAACAACAAATTTTCTACATGCCACATTACCTTTTTTGTCCATCTCGTGGCCTGCGCTTTACTTATACGACAATTAAATATTATTTTGGCTATTCTTTTATGATTCATATGCAATCTACTGAACATTTTCATTTTTTTTTTCATCTTTTATATAAAAACTTGGCAATTGCATTTTTCCTTAAATTGCCTCCATTGCTGTCCACACAACTGCATCTGATGAATGTCTTCCTACTTCCCTTTGTACTTTTTTTAAGTATTCTAAAACCCCTTCACTAACAGATAGCACATCATTGTCATATGTTAACCCTTCTATTTCAACTTCCTTCTATACAATTCTAGCTATATCATATTTATTATATGAAAACCCTATTAGTTTTTTTACCAATCCCTTTCATTTCTTTGCTACATTTATCATTTTTTTCTCACATTCATCCAAACAATTTTTTGATTACTTAAGATGATTCCCAAATAACTATATCTATTATCCACACTTAGCTTTATACCCCCCCAATAAAAATTCTTCAGCTTCTCTTTCCCCAGTATTAACCAACACTATATTTGATTTTTCTTCACTAAATTAAATCCCCGTGTCTTTACCCACTCTTGCACATGTCCTCAGCATAACTTCCATATCATCTCTTCTTTCTACACAAAAATAGACACCACCTGGAAAAAAATACCAACAAAACTTATACTCTACTCCCTTGCCACCCATTAATGGTATCTCTATCCTTCTTCCTAGTTTTTCTATTGCTTTCTCCATTTCACTCAAATACAACAAAAACAAAATATATGACATAGGACATCATTGCCTTAGTCCCAGTCCATTTTTAATTTTAACTGATTCTATATCCCTAATTGATATGTATAGTAATTACTTTCATATAATTTTTAATAATATCCAATTTTATACTTATATTATTAGCAACAACCTCTTCTGATTTTTTATATAACTAACTTTTTGAAATTTGATTGTTTCAGTTGAGGTTAGGAGATATAAAAGTAAGTTTAAAAATGTGTTTCAAATAATAATATTTTAGATTAAATTAGATTATAAATTATTGAATGAATAAATTATAAAACTAGAGAGTAAAATGAATAATAATAAAAATATAAAAAGATATTAAGGTAGAGTAAATTAATTAAAGAGTAATAAGAATAAAATAAATAAAGAATATAATTTGTTTTTTAAAAAAAAAAATAGTTATAAAATAGGAAGAGAGAGCTGCTATTAATATAAATGAAAATTCATAGAGGGGATACTTAAAGTATAATATATATATATATATACAATTTTAATTTAACATTGAAGTTAGAAGATATAAAAGGTGTTTAGAATAATATTATAAATTAAAATAGATTATAAATTATTGAATGAATAAATTATAAATAATGATTGTTTGTAAAATGAATAACAATAATGTAAAATATGAAATATATTAACTTAAGAGTTAAATATTATAAGAATAAAATAAAATAAAGAATAAAAATACAATATATATATATATATATATATATATATATATATATTGTATTTTTATTCTTTATTTATATTTTATATTTATTATATCCTAAATATATATATATATATATATATATATATATAGGAATATTTTGATTAATAAATATAAAATGTAAAAAGGGTAAGAAATAAATAATAATAATAATGTAAAATTAAAAGATATTATAAGATGTATATATAAAATGTAAATTATATGTTCTTTTTTTTTAATATTTATATTCATATGCCTGTGCTATGTTGTAGTTCTGAAGAAGGTTGCTGGGACAATTGTAATTGTAAATTGTAAAAAAGGATGGTAAATAAAGCATTGTGTAACAGTGGTAAAGTGATTGGATAATTTAGTATTGTATTCAGTCAAATATTCATTCACGAATCAGACAAACAAAAAACTACAGATTTTATATATAAGATTTTATTTTCTGTACAGACTTATACAAATTGTTCATGTTATGTATATATAAATATAAGATCTATAAATGCCCATTATATATATATACTATATGTATGTTGAAAATAATTTTATGTTAAGAATAATACAATGTATATATTAATTAATCAGTAGTGTTTTTGATTACATAGTAATCCTTATCAACTGGAAAGCAATATGTAAGTTTAATATCACATAATTTTCCATGATCTGAGTTTGTCTGTAACTGAAGCTTGTCTATTTATTATATTATCTCTCAATTTATTTATCAATTCTTCTTTATAATTTCTTTCTTCCACTAATATTTTTTATCATTTACATTAAAAGTAAATTTAAAATGAGAATATTTTTATTGGTCCAAGGCAATTCAGGCAGTATTATTTATAGTTTTTTTTTTTTTTTACTATTATATAATAATTGATGTTTTTATAATATTATTTCCATATCACATATTGATTCTTCATATATGATTAGTTACAACTACATATAATATAATATAATATATATATATATATTATTTTTTTGCATTTTAGCTATAGCATTCTTAAAATTATTAATTAGCCAATTTACATTAAGAGTAATATAATGAAACAGTTAGATCTGTTTCACCTATTATATTCTATAATAGTGTATTTTGTTTCACTCAGATTGCGTGCGTTTTTTTAGTTTAAAACCTTGATTGTGCTTGTAATATTGCCAAGTATGTACATGTATAATTGCCTTGTTAATTATAATATGAAATTATAGTCTTAAATATTTATGTATGCGCACATTCATTTATGTTTGTTAAAACTGAAGTAAACATAACAGTGTGTAGTTAGAATTTATGTATATAACAAAATAATAGGTTTGGATTTATAAATTTAAGTTTCAATATTCAGTTTAAATTATTTTCAGTTCTATTGTTTGTTTAAAATTACACAAGCTGCTAATTTGTTTATGAGTTTTAACATTTCATCTAAAAATAATCTTTAGCTGAAACTTGACCCACTTAAAATTATAACTAAGAACAATTATAAAATTCAGTCAGACATAAATTTTATACTACATGCTCTTGCCGGATTTTAGGAAATATATCTTTGGCTCTGGATGTAGCTACGATGCAAATTGCAATAATAGAACTTTTAAGTCCAGATTTAACTATAGCAAATATTAAAATCTAAGTGGAAATTTAGTTAAAGGCAAAATTTGAACCAATAAACAAGTGATATGGTAAGAGTAAAAGGGGAAAGGACCTACTGGCAAAGACATTATTGGATAGGACAAAGAGACTTTCTGATGATAGCCATTTTCACTGGGACTTTTTTGCTACTAATAAAATGCTTCTTCATAATGGTTTTAATTACAAAATTATTAATAGGGCTTATACATATCAAAAGAAAAAATATTTTGATACATCAAAAATTAAGACAATTTTGCCATATATTAAAGGAGTAACTGATAGAATTGGTAACATTTTAAAGAATAATAATATTCACACAATTTACACTACTTATAAAAAAATTAGTGAAATATTTCCTCTTCCTAAAGATAAAATTGCTTTGGAGTGTCATGGTGTGTATGAAATTCCATGTAGGGTCTGTCCACATACATATATAGGACAGACTAATCATAGAATAAATATTAGAAAGGAAGAACACATTCTGGCAGTGAGAGAAAATTCCAATTCATCAGCTATTTATTTTCATATTAAATAAACAAATCATGATATCAATTTTGAAAAAAAAAAACAAATATTTTAGCAAAAATTGAACAATATGACCAGAGATTGCTAAGTGAAGCTATAGAGATTTTTAAAAGGCCCAAGAGCATAAATGAAAGGTGTGAGTTAAAGAAGATTAACAACATTTGGAAGAAACTATTGGAAGAGAAAATAAATTTTAAAACTTCTCAACCAATAGAATTTAAATATGAGGAGAAAGAAAACGATAAAAACGATTTTAAATCTCACATGCATTCTTATGATTTGAGAAAGAGGACACTCTGAGGAAGGTACTTGATATTGTAGTGAAACGTCAGCATTTAAATTTTTCACTAGGGAATATAGAATCAGTTAAAGTTAAAAATGGGGTGGGACTAAGGCAAGCATGCCCTATTTCACCTATTATGTTTGTGTTGTATTTGAGTGAAATGGAAAGAGCAATAGAAAGATTGGAAAGAGGGATAGAGATATCATTAATAGGTAGCAAGGGAGTATATATTTTGTGAGATCTTTTTTTGCAGATGATATATTTTTGTATGCAGAAAGAAGAGAAGATATGAATGTTATGCTGAGGATACGTGCAAAAGTGGGTAAAGAGATGGGGTTAAATTTAGTGAAGAAAAATAAAAAAAACATGATGGTTCATACTGGGGAAAGAGAAGATGTAGAATTTTTATTGGGAGATATTAAGTTAAGAGTGGTGAATAGATATAGTTATTTGGGAATTATTTTAAGTAATCAGAAAAATTATTTGGATGAATGTGAGAAAAAAATTGATAAATGAAGCAAAAAAAGAGATTGCTGAAGAAATTAACAGTGTTTTCATATAATAAATATGATGTAGCTAGAATTATATGGAAGGAAGTTGCAGTAGCAGGGTTAAGCTATGATAATGATGCATTATGTGTTAGTTAAGGGGTATTAAATTGCTTAGAAAAAGTTCAAAGGGAAGTAGTCAGACATGAATTGGATGCAGATGTATGGACAGCAAAGGAGGCAATTCAAGAAGAAATGGTATGGTCAAGTTTTTATATGAGAGATGCAGAAAGTAAAATGAAAATGTTTGATAGACTGCAGTTTATGGATAATAAAAGAATAGCCAAAATATTATTTAATTAAGTTATGAGTAAAGGGCAGGTAACAAGATTGGTGAAAAAGGTAATGCAATATGCAAAAGATTTGGATAAATAATTTATATCAGTATATTTGTACAATAGATGGGATGATTGTGTTAGGAGGATTGTTGAGTGTTATAATGGTAAGGAATGGAATAAAAGAATAGATTTATTAATAAAGAATAGGGAGTTAAAGATATGGAGAATTAGTATGGAGAGTAAAAAGAGTTTAAATCTATATAGAAATATACAGAATATTAGGCGCTAGTTAATATATGATAATAGTAAAGAAAGTAGTTTATTGTTTAAGACTCAAATGGGATTTTTAGCAACAAGAGAATATACATGTAAGGGAAAAATATGGGTGATTTAGTCTGCAAATTATGTAAGGAAGGAATAGAAAATATTAGGCATGTGTTAATTGAATGTAAATGCTTGCAAACAGAAAGGGCACATATAATGAAGTTATAGAAGAATAAATATGAAAAAAGTGATTATACAGAAAGTGGATTATTGTTTTTTATGCTGGGTTTGGAAAAAATAAGGGGGGTTTAAATATAAAGGTCATAGATTTGACAAAGATTATGTTGTGAAAATGGGATGGAGCAAAGTATGGGAAAACTTAGACTGGGGAATGGAAAATAAAGTGGTTAACAGGTTTCTCTGGCATAATCGTTGAGAGATTCTTGACTCTGTTTAAGGAGAAGCTACAGTACATCACATCACATCTTAATTAATAAGTACAGTATGAGAAAATATTCAAAATATCTATCCAGAACACTCTCATCTCCAGACTAACTGTTTTTGAGCTTATGGCTCATGTCAGTGGAGAGCTAAAATATTCAAACCCTAGATCTAAAATATAAACTCAAAATCCATCACTTATTTCATACATATATTTCAGTAGAATCTCTAAAATCTTCAGACATAAAAATGTCATTAAATCCAGCTATCTAACTTAAATAGCTATATGGGACTGAAATAAATTCAGATCTACCATATTTAAGTTAGTTAGCTAGATTTAAAGACATTTTTATGTCCGAATATTTCAGAGTTTCTACTTATATATATATATATATATATATATAAGTAGAAACTCTGAAATATATATTCATATATATATATATATATATCATATATATATATATATATATATATATATATATGAAATAATTCCTGGGTTTTGAATTTATATTTTAGATCTAGTGTCCAAATATTCTAACTCTCCACTGACGTGAGTCATAAGCTTGAAACCAGTTGGTCTGGAGATAACAGTGTTTTGGATAGAGATTTTAAATATTTTCTCATAGCGCACTTAGTAATTAAGAGCTTGTTTGAGCTATTGATATGCTCTCTTTTTTGCATTTTTGTACCTACAAGCTTATTCAAGTAATGTCACATTATATATGACTTGCTTTTTTAATTATTAAATATATGGTTACAAACCTTCCACTTATAGCAAATAACCTGAGAGAGAGAACTGTTGAAAAAAAATTGCTTAAATCGTATAAAACTTGGTAAAGTATGCATTGAAAAGAAAAGTTATAATTATAATGTAAAGATTTATTAAGGAGAAGTAGTAAACATTTGCACATGGTTTTTTCCTGAGAGCCAGTTTCTGCACATAAAACAATAACCCAACTGAGACTAAATTTGTCTAGTTAATTGTACTTATATGCTTAATGTTTTGTTTATATTTTCATGTATAGAGCAAGATGAAGAGAAGAAAAACATTTTGTGTGCTAGGAACAAAATCTACATACAGGGTAATGACAGTAATGTCAAAAAAATAAATGTTTTTGAAAAAATAAAGGGTAAAAATATTTTTATTTTATATTTGTTAGTGATAAAAAAAAATTATATAAGAAATATTAATGGTAATATTTGCATGTAAATGAAAGAAAAAAAGTGTTTTATGTTTAAACTAGCTGTATAATGATTATTCCTGAATTATATTGTGAAAGAGTATGTGCGCAGGAAATAATATTTAAGTTAACTATATATTCTGATCCAGTTATATATTCCGATCTGATTATTTATAAAATATATAGAATATAATGTTAATAATAACAAGGATAAATGTGATGTAAGACCATATTAGAATCTCATTTATTAATAAAAATAAATATTATCTAAAACATCTGAGTAATAATAAACAAATAGATTGTTTGTTCCTGGACATGAAGGTGGATATAGATAAGGAAATATTGTATAAGAAGAGTAGATTATAGAAGGGGTCTAAAATAGATAGAACATTTAAGACTGCCTACATTGAAGTAGAATATGAAAAAAAAATTTAAGATAGGCTCTATAGAATAGCATCCTGAGAAAATGATGAAGGGTTAGCAGAGTGAAATCTTTGTAATGCTCAGTTAACTTATAGGATGAAATAGGAGGATTTTCAATAAAGAAGTCATTGTGTAAATACTTTAAGTGCTTATTAGAGAAGCCAGGGTAGAATTGGGATAAGTTCATTAATAAAATGGCTATCTAATGAAATAACACTTCATAATAAATGAAACTCCTATACTTTTATTAATTAATAGTCAATAAATCGATGTGTCACCTTTGTAAAGTTAGAGTGAATGTTAATTAGGTGTGCATTAAAGGTAGAAAATGAAATTTTGAAATATTACATGAACTTTTTAGTCTGGACAGAGTGGCCCACAATAAATAAAATCCCATATGGAACAAAGATCATGTATAGTGAAAAAAAATACTAGAATAAACAACCCTCTGAATAAAATACTGAGGTCTAATATCAAAATAGAAAATGAGTGTAAGTGATAAAATAAAAAGATAAAATTATTGTCATAACATAATAAAAAATCCTAACAATATTTTTTGATATATTATAAATATTGTACTTATATATATATATATATATATATATATATATATGCTAGTATAGTGTTAGGCAGTTTAATGTTATATATATATATATATATATATAACATTAAACTGCCTAACACTATACTAGCAAAAAAAATGCAAAACTATAAAACAATACAATACTAGATTAAATCCAAAATTTTACCAAAATCCTTACACAACCATGGTTTCATCTACTACAAATAGACCTTCTGAAGTGAAAATCAAACTAAAGAAAATAACATATATATACAAACAAACAAACCTTCCCACAATTCAATTAAAACTCCACCTTCCCTTAATATCAAAAGAAGTCTTCATAAGATTGATAGCATCAGAATCAAGAAGTTTTATCATCAAAGTCTCCTTTATTTTTCTTTTTAACTCATTCTTTTCATAAAAAATAAATGAAGCATTGTCAAACAATATTCTATGACATGTATTCAATTCATGAATATATAAAGCTGAGTTAAGATACCTATGTTTAACTCTACTTATATGAATCTTAACCCTTTCATTAAGGCTAAACTTATTCTGGCATACATAAAATTTACCACATCTATATGGATTCTTATAAATAATACCAGGAATAGACCTACTATTAATTGACTGTTTTGAACCATTAAGTAACGAATTCAAATCAGAAACTTTCTTCCATGCAACCTTCATTCCACATAACAAATGACTATTCCGATAAACCATATTATATATTGAAGCCTTAAATGGTAAAGACATATAATCATTATCTTTACCAATAATATTCTTACCATCAAAATCACGACTATAAGCATTATTATTAAATACAACTTTTTTAATAAAATCATGACTATAACCCAATTCTACATATTCAGCAGCAAATTGACTTCTTTGAATATCAGCATGGAAGAAAGGTTCTGATTTGAATTCGTTACTTAATGGTTCAAGACATTCTATTGATAGTAGTTCTATTCCTGGTATTGTTTATAAGATTCCATTTAGTTATGGTAAATTTTATGTAGGCCAGAGTAAGTTTAGCCTTAATGAAAGGGTTAAAGTTCATATAAGTAGAGTTAAACATAGGTATCTTAACTCAGCTTTATATATTCATGAGTTGAATGCAGGTCATAGAATATTGTTTGACAATGCTTCAGTTGAGTTAAAAAAAAGAATAATGGAGATTTTGATGATAAAACTTCTTTATTCTAAGGTTATCAATCTTATGAAGACTTCTTTTGATATTAAGGGAAGGTAGAGTTTGAAATGAATTATGGGAAGGTATGTTTGTTTGTTTGTATATATATATATATATATATATATATATATATATATATATATATATAT